>APFE030173444.1:271255-341473 GCA_000404065.3 Pinus taeda | reverse complement strand
AATTCCTACATTAATTGTCAACCCAAGGTAAGTCTTTTTATCTCAAGAGTGTCAACACAATCTATGCAGTGAATTCAGAGGCTAGCTAAAGGTAAATCGTTGCAATCACTAATGACTATCTCTTCAACTTAATTCACACAACTCTTAAAGAAATAACTAAGGGATAAATGATTCTGAAAGAACTCTTAACATACTCTACAATTTCTTCTAATTATTCCAAAATCAAATGAATCTAAATGGGAATGCAAAGAATCACACTTGGCAATCTTCAAATAGAATTAAAACTACTTGCGCGATTAGGAAAGAGAACTGTAACAATTGAACAACAATATTAATATATCACAAATCAGAATTGAATGAGAAATCCTGATTGAACGACAATCTCGATTGAACGATAGTTCTCAATTGAACGACAATCTCAATTGAACGAAAATTCTTAATTCATTGAAAATCAAGCAAATAAATGATTTCTAAACAACAATTGTTCTTTGTCAGCACATTATGGAAATTAATTTCATTATCTGTAAGATCTATTATACCATAACTCATAAGGAACAACAATATACTCTGAAACTAATATAACTAATCAAATCAAAGCATTATTCAGATACATCACAGGACTAAGTATGAATCGAAATGAACATCAATGTGAATTGAAATCGTCAATCCTCACAATAAGAAAAATAATATTAACCGAACATTAACAATCAATAAAGATTCAAATGGAAAGATTATAACACAAGAAAGCAGTATAACTTCTCTTGACAGGGCCTAGAGTTGCCAAAAGTCTCCGCTAAGGAATACTCAAAATATAAGTGAAGAGCAAATGCAGTCTTTCATTAATATGAGTAACCAACTTACAACATCACTGAGATAACAGTAGGATATGTCTCAAAAAGAATAATTATAAATTACATAAGTCTTAACTAAACTTCATTTTCCTTTCGGGCTTATATATAATAGTAAAAGAGTAAACAAGATAAAACCGAATCCTCAAGATTAGGGGATCCTGAGGATTTTGCAATACATAATATGATTCTGTCATGAAATAGTATAGGTATCCATGGTCTCTCATTGCCTTGCCTGCTTTAGAATTTGTCTTTCCCTTTTATGGCCTGGTGTTACTCTGTCAAATGAATGACTATTGACCAATCCGCATCTTCTACACACAAGGATAGTAAAAAGTCAGTTTCTAGTGCTAGATTTATCTAATTTGTTACCAAGTTCTTTCATCCAACTTTAGCTGTAATTTCCTTTATTTCAATTCATAAAAAGAGATAATCGTTTAAGGATAAATATGAAATAAAGCGATCACTGAGGAGAAAATATACCTTTTTATTGACCCAACAACAGGCATACCAAACCATTGTGAAAACTAGTTCAAAGGCATGAAACTAGACCTAGAAGAGTACAAACCATATTTAAAATGACAACAAAAAGGATCTCACTCACATGTTTTCCCATTTAGATACTTGTTGGAGAGATATGAACCATTGATGAAGGTTGTCATGAAGTTCTTCACATGTGAGGGCATATTTTCCAGGCTATATCAATACCACATAAGACTACTCATGCACTTTACAACTACCAAGTCTCTCAATTTGTGCAGCTACTTCTATAGGAGCCTAACTAAAATGTATGAAAGGGTGAAATTGAAAGGCAAAGAGAATTACCCTAGCCTCTTTCACCATAGCCTGATAAAGGTTATAGTACTCCATTAGTTGGTAGAGAAGAACATGACATGGGACACCTTCATTGAGGTCGCCTCGAAAATGCATATATGTTGGCATTATGATACAAGTATTTTCCTTGATGGCAACTCACTCAGAGGTATGATATAGGTGATGGCAACTTAATCAGATGGAAGATCTAGTGCAGTAGGTCAAAAGAAAGGTATACGCGGGTTAGACTTGATGAAAGTGCATATACACGTGGGTAATCAGAGCAAAAGGCGTGTATACGCAGGTTCACAGAAGGAAAGGCATGTACATGTCAGAAAACTAAGTTTTGGTCTGTGGTATTTGGTCCATGGTATTTTGGTATTGGTCCATGGTATTTGGTCCGAGGTGTTGACCCCAGGTATTGAGTCCAAGGTATTAGCTCAACATGGTTTTGGGCCATGGTATTGAGATAAGCCTAAACCTATATAAGGAGAAGATCATTAGGCCAAAGGGGGTGTGTGCAAGTGATGAATGTTTGATGAAGTGTGAGATCCATATGCGGTTATGGGTTGGTGATGCCTTGCTTGATCTGAGCCAAGGTTGCACTCATGTGGAGGATGATGAACGATGGAACATGATCTCAAGGCTTGGAATGATTATCTTTATATGGTTTGATTATGGATAGACTAGATCTATTGATGCATGTTTATTGTATGAATGTTATGATCTGGGTATCTGCTGATGTCTGAAATAGCTGCAAAGTTATGAATTAGAATTTATAGATATGTACGTGGGTTGTCTTTGGTAAAAGCGCGTATACATACAAGTTGGGTTCGTCCAAGTAGTGTATACAGTATGAAGTATGATATTTGAAGTTGCTATTAGATCTGGTTGTTGTTGCAGAGTTATGTAGTCTGTTCTATGTTATGGTGAGTGTGTTGTTGATAGGGTTTCAGTATTGGGTGATTCAGAGATTGATGATGCAGGTTGTATTGAAATGGTGATTGTTTTATGGATCGAGTATGAAAATGTATGAAACATGGTCCTTGGATGATCATAGGCTGGCACCTATGTACTGGTAAACATATTGGCCAGTACAAGAGCGAGGGGGCTGTAGCTCCCTTCCAGGAGCAGCTGGAAAACGAGTGAAGGTTGGAGCCTTTATTAGGCCAGCACCTACGTACTAGTCAATGGAACGGCTAGTACAAGGGCTAAGAAGGCTATAGCCTTCTGTAGGTAGAAGCTTGCGTACTAGTAAAGGAATACACCAGTACATTGTAAAAGAAGTTTCTTATTAAAGGAAGATAGAAACAAATTGCAGCAGGTGGTTTTCACCCACATTGGGTTTCCACCTTATATCATGGTGTTCATGTGTGCTCTTTATGTGTGGTGATCTTTTCTGTTTACTGTTCATATGGTTAATAATTTTTTGATGCATTCACTGAAGATGAACTAACTAAATCATAAAGGTTACTGGATGTACGCTACTTGCTTTTAACACGATCGCGTATATACGCGGATATCCTTAACTGAAGTAGCATATATGAATCTGAGTATGAAAATGAAAAAGTATCTAATTTGCTAATACTGATTCACCCACCCCCTCTCAGTATTATTTCCAACAATATAACCACATCACCAAGCCAGCACCAAACCATGTCAGAATAGCCCATGGAGGTGGGGTCATCAAGAAAACATGATGAGGTTTCCAAGGCACCTAGGCCTGAGGTGACCAAGACATATCAGAGAGGCAGAAGGCTTGTTTTTTCTTCTCAAATTGAGGAAGGGGCCAAGCCTACTACATCAGTAGAATAGGGATCACCATCACATCATGAGGCTTCTTTACATGATGAGGAACCCATTGAGCATGACTTTGACCTAGTTGACTTGGAGGCACAAGATAAGCATCAAACCCTACAATAAGTCATCAAAGAGAAGGATTCTCAGATCATGGAGCTCAAGGACAATTTGTCAAGGGCCAAATTCATCATTTCACTCCTTGAGCAAGAAAACATTCATCTCAAGGCAAAACAACTAGTCATGGAGAAAGATAAATTCAAAGCCAAGAAGCAAGAGATGAAAGGCAAGGTAGTGATGGACCATGAGGACACAGAGTAGCATGAAGGACATGTGGCAAGGAATATACCGAGGACAATGGGTCTTAGGAAGGCAGTGTAGAGGGAAAGAGAGAAAAAGCCACCAATAGAAGAATTGACCTTGGAAGAGAGGATTACCATGGAAATAAATGAGGGCAAGGACTTTTGGCTTAACAAAGTCAATCACCACCTTGAGAACCTACTTGAAAAGGCCAACATGGATAACAAGTTACGAAGGAAAATGGCCATCCATTACTACACAAGAAATTAGATTTTAATGGTCAAAGTCAAGCAAATAAAGGAAAAACTAGATGAAACCCTAATCAGCCAAGAGGAGAAGGGTAAGTTAGATTTGATTTCTGATGCATCCATGATTGAATAACATACTTCATTAGGCATGTTTGGACAAATTTTGGAAGTATTTGGAGAAAATTGTGTCTTGGTGCAGACTGGTGCAGACTTGTAGTTTTTGGCATTTTCTATCTAGGAGTGTAGCGAGATCACATTGCGCTTCTTCCTCAAGGCTCCAAATGATGGAAACTCAATATTTTTGGAAATATTATGACCCCCTCTCAAAGCCCATTTTCCCACTTTCCTGGTCCAAGCCTCAGTTTTGAGAAATTTGTAAAAAAGAGGCCAAAAAATCACCTTTTTTCCCCCTTTTTCCATTTCGTCGCGCACTTGGATACACCTTGGGAAAATGGCCATATCCCAGCTGAAAATGGCCATATCCAAGCCAAAAATGGGTCATGTTGAGTGAAAAAAAGCTCTAAATACATCTACACTCTCCCAGATTTCCAGAACAGGCTTCATTTCTAGATTTAGATTTCAGAAAGGTACTCAAGAATGGCTTCCAACAACTCAATGCGCATATGGAAATTTTTGAGATTTTTGTAAAATTTTCACTTTGTAATTTTTTGTAATTCCTAGTTTGACTTTGGTAAAAGTCAAAAGGGTGATGTAAATGATGTAATTAAGTAATGTTACTATAAATATGTTGTAATAGTGGGTGGTTGGTGTTTGTAAGTTGTTTTGATGTAAATTTGGGCTCATTTATGAGAGAGGTTGGAGTCAAAGTTAATTGTAGAATTTGTTTTTAACTTCCTTGTACATTAGGGTTTGGTTAGAACACCTCATGGAATAGTTCCTAGAGTCATGGATTCAACCCTTGAGAGTGGGGAGATGTTGTTTTCGTCTTTCTGTATTAGTTTCTCAGTCATAGAATAGGTTGGATTTCAGAGCAGAGAACTATTGTAGCTTGTACTTGGATATTTTATGGAAATCAAAGGACACAGTTTGCAGCTATTATCTAGGAATTCATGTGTAGTAAGTTTGTGATGTTATTTTTTCTTTGTTATATCTTTATATGAAATATATTCATCTTCTCTTTCCAGTCATCAATTCTTAAATGGTTTTCCTTACAGTTTATAAACATAATTATTTGCATAAAGCTCTGTTTGATGGAAAAATCATTATGTGATACTTTCTTTCTTTCTTTCTTAATGAATTCATGTTTCATGTTTCATTCTCATTAAGACCTTTTGCTTCTTCTAAACACTACACTACACAAATAAACCCTAAGATCCATCACAAAAATATTGCTACCTTGCTCCTTTATATCTTTGCGACTATAACCCTTTGATCCTCTAACCTAGCTACCTGGTTTTTCTCCCTTATCCAACAACACAACCCTAAATTTTCCAAAACCCACTTGAGCCTAGATATCTAGTCTAAAATCCTTTACATTCCAGTCATCTCTTGACTATGATTTCATAGAGAGAGCCCTCTTTGGTTTGGTAGGGCTAGCTACCAAACTAAAATCTTGGTCTATGGTTACCTCTGCCGATCTCCTTTCAGCATGGGGCATTGTGTAGGATGAAATTTTGGCACCTTTTCCAGGGAAACAAGTGTTATATTATTCATGGACTTAGTTCTGTAATGGCTTTCAAGACTAGTTCTGTGAGTGACAGATTCCAATATCCAAAAAAGGCAGATTTAAGAAATCAAATCAAGTTTAAGGTGCATAAACTATGGCTCCTAAAAGACACAGAAGGTCAAATCCTGACCCAAATGCACCTACTCTTGTTAATGATCGAGAGAAGTTTCTTAGGAAACTCAAATCCCCTATTCTTGAAAGTGAACATTGAAAATTATTAAAAAAAACATCTTTACCTAATCAATTATTGACTGTTGAAGATATTTCTTTTGATATTCAGTTTGAACAATCTTTGTTTCGATCCAAATCCGAGTCTTCCCTTTCAAAAGTGGTTTTTGACCCTATTAGGTTTGATTCCTACCTCCCTTCTTCTAAAACCCTCTTTTCAAAAACTGATCACGAGTTGTGGTTAAAGTTTAATAAACTTCAAAGGCTAGTTGACCAACTTCAAATCACTACCGAGAAAGATTACATTCAATATCAAATTGAAAACTTGACTACTGCTTCATCCTCCACCTCATCTCCAAACACATAGCTACATCATCTTCCATTGTTAGTTTACCACCACCTCAATTAGTGTCATCATCTGCATCAACACAACCCATTATCATACCTACAAAATCCATTGTAGTACCTACAGTACCTCCTCTAGTAGTCATGCCATGGTTTTCCCCTCTACTATTACCTGGTCAACTTGTTGCCCTACCTCAGAACTATGGTCAAAGACTCCCTCTTTTTTATGGAAATTTAGAGATCATAGCACAAAAACATGTTGAAAAAATGACATATTTCATCAACCTTGAAGAGGTTGATGATGAGGATACAAAGATGAGAATCATAGCCTAGATTTTTTCTGAAGATGTAAAGAAATGGTTTCACAGTTTGGCAGAGAATTCCATCAATAGTTCTCAGTGATTGGGAGAGTTATTCTTAGCCTAGTAGCAGGATATAAAAAATCCATTACATATTTTGGTGGAGTATAATTCCATGAAAAGAAACGCGAATGAGATGGTAAATGAGTTTACAAGAAGGTTCAATTTGGTATACAATTCCATTCCTAATGATATGAAATGTCCCCCTAGTTTAGTCCTCCTCCACTATTCTGATGCATTTGATACAGACAAGGGATATGATCTTAGGGAGATATATCCTGCAACTTTAGAGGAAATGTAGTGCAATGCTGTGTGGAAGCTGATTTTCTTAGCAAGAAGTCTAAAATAAAACCTGAGAAATCTGAGAAGAAATTTACTATTAAGGAGGAGTCTGCTTCTTCTTCTGAGGTAAAGCTTAACACTGTGATTAAAACAATGGAAATAATGATGGACATAATGACTATGGTAGATAGAAAAGTGGATCCTTCGATAAGGAATTTGAACTATAGGGGGCAATAGCAATCATATTTTAGAAATAAGCAGAAAGAACAGAAAAATCAGGACCCTCAGGGACAAATCAGGACACCATTTCAACAAAACTACACATTAGGCTTGGAAGATGATGAAGAAGAAATTTATAAGACTAATCATTTCTTTGAGGAAGATGAATTACCTACTTTTTTGACTACGGAAAATCAATTTTCTCAGGAATCAGTAACATCAAGTGATCACTAGCTTGTCCTTACCAATGATGATTCATGGGCAGTGTAGACCAAAGAGTATAAAAGAGGATATTGGAATGCTCTTAGTCATTTGTAGAAACAATACAACTTTAGGAGCATAAATGTCCTTGTCACATTACATCAGAAAAGGAATAATGTTAAGAAAGATACAAAACATAAATAAGCAGCCCCTACAGATCAAAACAGAGAAAAAGATATTTTCATTCTGAGTCAGGATAAAAACAATGAAGCTTCTACCAGCAATGTGAGCAAGGACAAGGAGGTTCAAACTAAAAGTCATAAAAAGGAGTCTCAAAACAAAGGAAAACCTAAAAAGAAGGACACCATAGTGAAAGAGGTAGGAAAACAATCCAATCTATTTAGTTTAGAGAATGAAATTTCCAAATTGGAGGTTTCAATTCCTCTAACTAAACTAGTCAAAAATGAAAAGTACAAATTCCAGATTGCAAAGATGTTGAAAGTAGTTCAAATGTCAGATAATGTCAATGTTTCTAATGATGAGTCTGCAATTTTATTCGGTCCATATTTAGAGGGAAGTCCTAAGGATAGTGAAGTTCCCCCTTTCTATCTTAGCTTGAAACACCATGAGTTTATACTCCATAATGCCATGTTAGATTCTGGTGCCTCACATAACCTGATGCTAAAAGCTATTATAGACAAACTGGGATTAGAAATCACCTGACCCTACCATGACTTGTATTCATTTGATTCGGGAAGAGTCAAATTCCTTGGCCTTATCAAAGATATAATAGTGTCCCTCGACCAAATTCTAGCCAAGAATGTGTTGATGGATGTAGTGGTCGTTGATATACCTACACAGTTTGACATGTTTCTTTCATGGTCTTGGGGGGAAAAGCTGAAAGGAAACTTGCAACATGAATTTTCATATGCTACTATACTGGTATTTTGGTAGCTTAGAAAACTATACCAGGAGAAGAAGATGAAATTCATGATTAGTAGGAAATAAAAACCAAAATAATCAGCCCATCCATGTTGTACATACTAATCTAGAGTCTTTCATTTTGTATAGTGATATAAATCTAGTAGAGGATGATAGTCAGGTTGTAGAAATTTCAGAAGTTTCAGATGCTATAAGTAGTGTACAGTAAGATTTGATTGTTGAAGAATAATAATAGAATGTAGAGTGTTTGCAGCTAGAAAGTTCACTTGAAAATATTGCTGAGTCAGTGCAGAAAACAGAGATGGTTTCCAGATGAAGAAGATGGTCTTTGGACCATGGAATTTGATGGTGCATTGGGTAAATAAGGAGTTGGGTTTGGCATGTGGATTCATGGTCCTTTGCATCAGTTAGGTAAAGTTCCTCAAAATGTAAGATTAATTTATTATAAGTTGGATTTTAATTGCTCGAATAACGAGGCCAAGTATGAAGCATTGATTGCTAGCATTAAAATTCTTAAAAAGCTAGTAGCAAAGAAAATTTCAGTTTATGGCGACTTCAAACTAGTGATTAAACAGGTAAAAGGAGAATACCAATCCAAGCATCCAAGGATGTGAGATAAACGAAATGTTGTCCTTAACATTCTTAAAACTCTTCTAGAATATACTTTATCTTTGATTCCTAGAACTCAGAATTTTATGGCTAATTCCCTTGCTACTATAGCAAGTATGTTTAAAATCCCCATCCACTCGAATAAAAAATATTCAATTCATGTCAAACACCACCTAGCTATCCCTGAAAATCTGAGATATTGACAAGTGTTTTGGGATGACAAGCACATTAATAACTTTTTGCAGATGGAAGATGAATTTCTAGATTCCCATATTGATGATGCATGTGATGAGAATGACCAAGAAATTGAAGTGACCGAGGTTGAAGTGTTTCAATTGAAAGAAAATAACATTCCATGAGGTCTTGTACCTTTAGAAGAGTTATTTTATCGTGATGATGTCGCTAAAAAACCCACCATGGTCCCTACAGAAAAAGGTGTTGAAGATATAAACATTGGTAGAAAAGATAGGCCCAAGATGGTCAAATTGTCAAAGTCCTTATCTTCTGAGATGAAAAGTAAGTACATTGCTTTGATGACAAATTTTTTTGATGTATTTGCTTGGGACTATTCAAATTTAAAGGTGTATGATAATAACATCATTCAACACACTATACCAGTTAAACCTGATCAAAAGCCATTCTACCAGAAGCTAAAGAGGATTAATCTAAATTGTTGCCATCCATTGAGAAAGAGGTAAATAGGTTTTACAAATCTGGTAGTATAGTTCCTATTCATTTTTCTGAATGGATGTCAAATATTGTGAAAATGAGAAAGAAAATAAGGGAAATTCGCCTTTGTATCGATTTCAGAAATTTGAACAAAGTATCCTTAAAGGAAAACTATCCCCTACTGAAGATGGACCATATCATGCAGAAGGTAGTTGGGTCTTCCAGGATGTCATTGCCTGATGAATACTAGGGTTACAATCAAATTTTAGTGCACAAGGATGATCAATTGAAAACAACCTTCACAACACCAGGGGCACATTTATGTACGCCAAAATGCCATTTGGATTAAAGAATGTAGGAGCAACATTTCAGTGGGCTATGGGCATCGCTTCCACCAACAAAAAGGATGTTTTTCTAGTTACTTATTTAGATGATGTCATAGTTTTTTCTAAATCTGATGAGGAACACTTGCATCATCTAAGAATTGTCTTTTAGAGATGCAGAAAATTCAACATTTCGCTGAATCCTAAAAGGAGCCTTTTTTCCATGGAGGAAGGTAAGTTGTTGGGGCACATCATCTCCAAGGATGGAATTCGTATTAATCCTACAAGAGTTGAAGCCATTTAGCAGTTAGATTTTCCAAAGAACAAAAAAGAAACTTAGTCATTTAATGGGAAAAATAATTTTTTAAGGAGGTCTATCCCCAACTGTGCTAAACATTTGAGAGAGATGATAGACATGCTGAAAAAGGACTATGAGACAAGATGCTCTGAAGATGCCAAGAAGTCTTTCAATGCAGTCAAATTTTCATTATCTACTGGTCCTACATTAATTAGTCCCAATTATACTTCAGATTTTATTATATTTTCATTCACCTCTGAGCATACTTTAGCAGTTGTCCTAATGAAAAAGAGGGATCAGAAAAATGAACAACCCATAGAGTTTTTCAGTTGAACAATAAGGGATGCAAGACTGAAATACAACATTATTGACAAGCAGGCTTTGGCTTTGGTCAAAGATCTTAAAGACTTCTAGGTATACATTCTACATCCCACATTCTAGCTTATGTTCCAACAACAACGGTAAAGGAAGTCCTTATGTAGACTAATCCAAAGGGTCGAAGGGGAAAATGGATAGAAGCTATGTTAGAATATGATTTGGAAACACAACCAAAAAAACTCATTAAGGGATAGGGTTTGGCCAAGATCATGGCCAAATTTAATTTGCATGCATTACATATCAACTTGATTGATTCCATCTCCAAAGAAGAAGCAGAAGATTCACGGGTATAGGTGTCAGACATGTTCACTTCATCTCCATGGTACTCTAATATATTTTATGTATTGTAGCATTTAAACCCTCTGCTGGAAGTGCCCAAAGGTAAAAGTAGATCCTTAAAATTGAAAGCTTCAAAGTATTGCATTCCTCATGGTTTTTTGTTTTGCAAAGATCCAGGTGGTGTGTTGTTGAACTATCTTGTTGAAAATGAAGCGAAGCATGTGATGAATGATTTCCACAAATGAGATTGTGGTGGCCACCTCTTTTGGTAAACTATAGCCAACAAAATTTTGAGGGTTGGGTTTTATTGGCCTACTCTTTTTGATGATGTGTACAAAATAGTAATTAGCTGCCATGAGTGCCATATTTTTCAAGGGAAAAGAAAACTTTTGATTTTTCCTTTGCAGCTAGTTTTAGTCTTAGCTCCATTCCTACAGTGGGGTTTTGATTTTTTTGGGAAAAACCATCCTTCATCGTCTGCATAGCACAAGTGGATCTTGACAGCCACATACTACTTTACGAAATGGATTGAAGTAATCCCAACCAGTCAAGCTACTGATTCTGTTGCCATTCAATTTATTGGAACTAATGTCTTATCTAGATTTGGCTTCCTATAGAAAATAATTTCTGGTAACGCGGCTAATTTTAAGTCCAAGAAGATGGTGGAGTTTTGTGAGAAGTACCATATCACATTGTAAAATTCTACCACTTATTACCTGCAAGGGAATGGGCTGGCTGAATTCTTAAATAAATCTCTAATCATCATCATTAAGAAAGTTTTGGAGGTCTATAAAAAGAATTGCCAAAAAAATATCATTAATGCTTTATGGGTTGACATAGTTAGTACTAAGAAATCCATAGGCATGTCTCCTTTTCAGTTAGTGTACAAGGTTGATACTATTTTTCCTTCATCCCTTACTGTCCCGGTCATGAAAATTTTGTGGAAAGTGGGCATCGAACTGAATGATGTGTAGTGGAGGATAAGTCAAACGATCCATTTACAACAAACTAGTGAAGAAGTATTTCAATATACTTCTATGCTTCAAGAAAGGATTAAAAAGATTTATGACTGCAAGAATAAAGAAGATAATTTCAACATTGGTGATGTGGTTCTTCTGTGAGATGAATGAAATGAAGAAAAGGGTAAACATGGCAAGTTTGAAAACCTATGGAAGGGACTGTATAGAATCTCATCCTTCAGGGGAAGAATGCTTATCTGGTGGAAGAAGTGAATGGGAAAAGTTATTTAAGAGGAGTGATAAATGGTAGGATTCTCAAGCATTACCATACCTAAAAAAAAAATTGGAAATTTTCATTTTCATTGTATATACAAGTTTACTTTTCAGGTTAGAGTGTAAAGTGGCTACCATAGGAGTTTGAAGCCCAAGGAGAAGGCCATAAGGATTCTTCTTTTAGTCACTGGTTTGAAGATTTAGTTTGTTTTGTTTATTTCTTTTCAAAGTCAGTCAATCAATCAGTCAATTTTTCAATTTGAGGTTAGTCTTTGCATTTTGATTCCATGCCCAATGGATAAAGCTCCCTGCTCAATGGTGTTCTTGACACCTCGGCAGGAGCTATCATCCACAATTGAGCTAATGTTAGTGTCAGTCAATTCATCCTGTCATTAGTGATCAAATATGCTCTTACAAGGTGTTGTTAGGGTGTCAAGCCAACTTTTTTTCATTTCAGTGAGTCTTCAAATGAAAATTTGGTGACCGGCTAGTGTGTCTAGGGCTATTTCCACTCTCTCAAGAATTTCATATGCTGATCACTTTCATCACACAATTGAGTCTACCATCATGAAAAAATCATTAACATCACTTCAGTCACATCATCATGGTCTCTATTCAGCTCAGTGTCAGCATTAGGTCACTAGGATTAAGCTCATAAAATCAGTGATTTCATGTATAAATATGGCAAATGAGGATTGGTAATAGGTAAATTTGTTAAATAACACTTGATTTCAAATGTAATTTATGTTTTTATATGTAATAATGCTCTTAAGGTTACAAAGTTACAAGAAGAGGTCCTAAGGCTACACAACTCAAAAAGAAAGTGAATTGGTGAGATGGGCCATCCTACCTCATTAATCACTTAGATAACAAAATAAAATTATAAAAGAACATGGAAGAGCTCATTCACAACCATTTTCACTTGTCTATCATCCTGGCATCGAGTTCCCCCCTCTCCTTTGCAAAAAATTGTGATTCCATAACCCTCACTGGAAAAAATTGGCCCTCGTCGTGCACATAGAGCCCTTGATGTGGACCTCGACAACACGCTGCGCATAGGAGGTCTTCAGTGCACATGGGGCATAGTTGTCCAAAATTGGTGTTTGACTACCAAAATCCATTTTTCAAATCTCCTCTTCAGTCATTTCAACCTCCAGGCTCTATAAGAAGTAAGTTTAATCATTTTCATACACTTCCTTGCGTCATATGTCAAGAAATTGATAAAATACTTCTTCTCCTAGGGTTTACATGATTTTCATGGTTTTGATCTTCAAATGATGAATTGATTCCTTAAACCCTAGATTCCTTGTCCCTGCACCTCTATTTGCAGCTAATACACCATCTCCATCCGTCACAAAGCCTTTTCCCCTAATTTTCTATCATTTTCCTCTAAACCCTAGTCTACCCTATCTCTTTCTAGGGTAGGCTTGTGTTTTGAGGTTTTCCACCCTATCCCCTCACTCATTTCCTAAAATTACTTCTTCCCCTACTCACTGGCATCATCCCCTACCCTCCTAAATTTCCTTAAAAGTTTAGGAAATTCTTAAGTCCATCATACCACCTCATTCCCTCACAAAAACAAATTTCAATATTTTTGCTTGCCTTTCACCTAGGGTTTGAAGTATGGAGCCTGAATAATCACCGTCAGAGAAGAGGAAGTACAACAAGGGCAGAAATAGACTGAGGTTTGAGACCTCTAATTGCAATGAAATCACATCCTCCCCATTTTTCATGAAATGCTTTGAAGATGTCAATTGTTTAGGGTTTTGTAAAAGAGTGCAAGAAGTAGGTTATCGTGAGAATCTTACAAGTATATTTTCCCTTACCTTGAAAGAAGACAAGATCACCATCGCAAGGACTGATTTCATGTTTTCAATGGATTCCATCTCTCAAGCTACAGGCATATCAAGCCACAGTGAAAACTAGTTCAAAGGCATGAAACTAGACCTAGAAGAGTACAAACCCTGTTTCAAATCACAATACAAAGGAGCTCACTCACATGTTTTCCCATTCAAATACTTGTTGGAGAGATATGCACCATTGATGAAGGTTGTCATGAAATTATTCACATGTGAGGGGAAATTTTCTAGGCTATATCAATACCACATAAGGCTGCTCATGCACTTTACAGTTGCTAAGTCTCTCAATTTTTGTAGCTACTTGTATAGGAGCCTAACAAAAATGTTTGAAAGGGTGCAATTGAAAGGAAAAGAGAATTACCCCATCCTCTTTCACCATAGAATGATAAAGGTTATAGTACTCCATCAGTTGGCAGAGAAGAATATGACATGGGACACTTTCATTGAGGTAGCCTTGAGAATGCATATAACCACTTCACCAAGCGAGCACCAAACCATTTCAGCACAACCCATGGAGGTGGGGTCATCAAGAAAACATGATGAGGTTTCCAAGGCACTTAGGCTTGAGGTTACCAAGACATATCAGAGAGGCATAAGGCTTGTGTTTTCTCCTTAAATTGAGGAAGGGGCCAAGGCTACTACATCAACAAAACATGGATCACCATCACATCATGAGGCTTCTTTGCATGATGAGGATCCCATTGAGCATGAATTTGACCTAGTAATCAAAGAGAAAAATTATTAGATCAAGGAGCTCAAGGACAATTTGGCAAAGGGCCAAATTCATCATTTCATTCCTTAAGCAAGAAAACGATCAACTTAAGGCAAAACAACTAGTCATGGAGAAAGAGAAATTCAAAGCCAAGAAGCAAGAGATGAAAAGAAAGGAAGTGATGGACCATGAGGACTCTGAGTAGCATGAAGGACATGTAGCAAGGAGGACACCATGGAAAATGGGCCTTAGGAAGGCACTTTAGAGGGAAAGAAAGAAAAATCCACCACTAGAAGAATTGACATTTGAAGAGAGGATTACCATGGAAATAAATGAGGACAGGGAGTTTTGGACTTGAAAAAGTAAATTTCCACCTTGAGAAGATCCTTGAAAAGACCAACAGGGATAAAAAGTTGCAAAGGAAAATGGATATCAATTACTACAGAAGAAATCAAATTTTAAAGGTCAAAGTCAAGCGAATGAAGGCAAAACTAGATGAAACCCTAATCAAATAAAAGGAGAAGGGTAAGTTAGATTTTCTTAATGATGCATCCATGATTGCATAGCATACCTCATCAAGGATCTTTGGACAAATTTTGGGAGGATTTGGAATAAAATTTGTATTTTGGTGCAGACTGGTGCACACTTGTAGTTTTTGGCAATTTCTTTCTAGGAGCGCAGCGAGCTCATGCTGCGCTTCTTCCTCAGTGCTCCAGATGATGGAAAATCAGCATTTTTGGAAATCTTATGACCCCCTCTCAAATCTCATTTTCCCACTTTCCTGGTCCAGGGCTCAGTTTTTGAGAAATTTGCAAAAAAGAGGTCAAAAATCACTTTTCTACCCTCTTTTTCCATTTCGGTGCGCACCTGGAGACACCTTAGGAAAATGGCCATATATCAGAGAAAAAGGGGTCATTTTGAGTGCACAAATACTCTAAATACATCTAAGCTCTCCCAAATTTCTAGAACAAGCTTCAGATATGGATTTCAACTTTATAAAGTTACTCAATAATGGCATCCAATAGCTCACTGTGCACTTGGAAATTTATGAGATTTTTGTCTAATTTTCACTGTGTAATTTTTTGTAATTCCTAGTTCAACTTTGGTAAAAGTCAAAAGGGTGATGTAAATGATTTCATTAAGTAATATTAAAGTACATTTCATGTAATAGTGGGTGGTTAGTCTTTTTAAGCTATCTTGATGTAAATTTGGCCTCATTTATGAGAGAGGTTGGAGTCAATGTTAATTATAGAAGTTGTTTTTAACTTCCCTATACATTAGCGTTTGGTAAGAACACCTGATGGAATAGTTCCTAGAGTCATGGGTTCGACCCATGAGAGTGGGGAGATGTTGTTTTTGTCTTTATGTATCATTTTCTCAATCATAGAACAGGTTGGATTTCAGAGGAGAGAACTATTGTAGCTTGTACTTGGACATTTTTTGGAAATCAAAGGACACAATTTGCAACTATTCTCTAGGAATTCACATGCAGTAAGTTTGTGATGTCGTTTTTCCTCTGTTATAACTTTATATGAAATATATTCATTTTCTCTTTCCATTCATCAATTCTTAAATGGTTTTCCTTATAGTTTATAAACATAATTATATGCATAAAGCTCTATTTTAATGGAAAAATCATTATGTGTTACTTTCTTTCTTGCTTAATGAAATCATGTTTCATGCTCATTAAGAAATTTTTCTTCTTCTAAATACTACACTACACTGACAAACCCTAAGATCCTTCACAAAAGTATTTCTACCTTTCTCCTTTATATCTTTGTTGTTGTAACCGTTTGATCCTCTAACCTAGTTACCTGGTTCTTCTCCCTTATCCAACAACAAAACCCTAAATTTTCCAAAACCAACTTGAGCCTACCTATCTAGTCTAAAATCCTTTACGCTCCAATCATCTCTTGATTGTGATTTCATAGAGAGATCCCTCTCTGGTTTGGTAGGGCTAGCTACCAAACCAAAATCTTGGTCTGTGGTTACCTCCGTCGATCTCCTCTTAGCCTGGGACATTGTGGAGGATAACATTTTGGTGCTATTGCTGGGGAAGCAATTGTTATATTATTCCTAGGATTAGTTCTATAAGTGATTTCAAGACTGGTTTTGTGAGTGTGTTGATGCCTCGAAAATCGTTGCATCAACATCGGGGAAAACCACCCAGTTCGGACCTTAAAAGCAACTCTTTTTCCGTTTGGTGTGGTGGCTCCGAGTGGATATAATGGGACCAGTTTCCCAATGAGTTGTAAATAGGATGGATAAGTGATTGATTTTCTATTATCTAATGAAAATGATGGATGATTTATTCTAAAATGCAGAATCATAAACAACTAATCTATCCCGGGAAATTTCCACTTTAATGCAACTTTTGATGATCTTTATCTACAAATAGGCATATAGATGACTCTATTGATAAATAAAGAAGTTCAATCATAAGATAATTACTTTGTTCAAGTAGTTGAAAAAAGTAATAATTAAAACATTATCACACTATTCTTCATATATAATTGACATAAATACAATTGAAAGAATAACATTCCTTAAACATTCAATAGTGATAAGTATAAGGACTGTTGTTAAAACAAATATGTATATCAAATTATAGCAAGATTGAATAAACACTGATTCATATAAAAGAATGGATCAAAGACATAGATAATAGTACGATATGTAATTTGAATCCCTTCCGATATCAATCACATTCAAATTCCGTCTTCCAACTTAGAAATACTCTCACAAAAAGCAATAGTGCATATCTCATCAAAGTATTCTTCATTAAAATTCATAATATAGGCCCAATCTTCATAAAAAATATATATCAGAAGCATAATAGTGTGACTTCCGATCCAAGATTTATACAAAAATTGAGGACCCTTTCTAAAGGCATGAAAGGGTCTATAAATACTATCTAAGCTAACCGATTATGAAATAAAAATGCTATGAGGTGGTATAACCAAATCATGAAAATCTCCTTGAAATAGGCATGTTTGCAGTCGGTAGAATGATTCACTATTTTGGCCGATCATCTTTTGGCTTGAGCTAGCATATAGCAAGCATTGGTTTCAATTCTGGAGGGTGACTCAGATGTGAATGCAGTTGGGATGAATACATAGCATCATGAATTTTGGGAATCATGTAACCGATTGCATTGATTAAACATTTCAGTGCTATCTTTTGACTATATGCTTTAACTAGGAAGAACCAAAAGGTGTCCCAAGTTAAACTTTGGATGCCCGTGATTAATCTCTCCTTCTTTTCTAAACGTTGTTTGCATGACTGCTCCAATGCTTTAGCTGATGGCAATTTACCTGGAGTGCACTATAAAATCAAATTAGACAGATAAAGAGTATCATTAATTAATTCAATCAAATTACCAGTTGTTGATCTACATCTTGAAGTTTCCCTTTCTGCTTTCATCAATTAGGATTGCCATTCTAGGAAAATAATTTCCTTGTGTGATTCTAGAATTCGAGGCAGATTTGTAGCTTCCCCTCCATTGGTTTCTTGCCAAGTAAGAAAGTTTGTTAATGTCTCATTGGCCTGTTCCAAATTCTGCCTTGCGTCAACTAATTTGTCAATCATTGATGAAGAAATTTCACAAAGGGACTCAGCAAGAGAAATATTATGACATAGAAAATTTAATTGTTTAATCAATGCCTTATTGATCTCGAAAGCTTCAGATTTGAACTCTGCAGGTTGAGGAAAACTTTTGAAATTTTCTATTTGCTGAGACAGTTGAACGATTTGCTCATCTTTTGTTTTTCTCAATTTCTCATTCATTGACTTTAGCTTGGCCAATGCTAAGGATAATTCCTTTTGTTTTTGCACTGCACTTTGGTCTATCCTCTGTTTCTCCTTGAGCAATTGCTCATTTAGCTGGTTAGTTGATTGTTGTTGCACTTCTAACTATTGTTCTAACTGTTCTATTCTCTATTCCAGTGAAACAATTGTCTGATCTTTTTCTTTGAGTAAATTTCTAACTTCTGATGCTTTATCCATAGTAGCTGCTGAGTATGCCCCAACATATTGAGAGAGTTTTGTAAGGTCTTCAGAAGGATTAATTTCTTCTCTCCATACCACATTAGCCATTTCTGTTTGTGCAGGTAAAAGAGAAGATTGATCAAACTTTCTATTTTTCCTTTGTCTTTTTACTATAGCCTTATGCTTGGGGTTGTAGAAGACATCTAAAGGTGGTATTTCTTCTACATGTAGGATGATTTCATCAGATGGATTTTATGGAATTATCGCCATATCTTTCTGAGTGATGGGTGGGTTGTTGGTTCCTTCAGTTGGAACTGTATTGGTTGCTATCTTGTGACCAATTGTCACTTCAGGCGTGCTAAATCCCTGTAAGGTCTCAATATTACTTATTATGGAATCGAATTGTTGCCATTCTTTAAGAAGCTTGGGATCAATCTGAGTATCTGTATCCATAAGTTGGCTATCCTTTCCCTGTTCTTGTTCCTGTTCCTGTTCCTGTTGCTATTCTTGTTCCTGTTCCTATTGCTGTTCGGAGATCTTTTCCACAACAGAAATCTTATCAGTAACTATTTGTTCAACCTGATTGGATGACTGAACTTTAGGAGCTGTGACTAAGAGGTCTAAAGGCAGAGTTTGCAACCTCTGTTCTCTAAGCCTATTAAACACTTCTAATCCTTCATCTTGATATTTGATTCTAGCCAATGATTTAATTTGAAATAAAGATTGGGTAGAGGAAAATAGATCATCGAAGTCATCCTTTTCATGAGAAAACTTTGCAAGTTTGGCTTGTTTAAGAACATTCTAGGCAAATTTTCTTGGATCATATTATCTATTGGGAATTGTTGCAAGATTCAGCATTTGTATTTTTTTTGCCTCCTTTCTTTCATGTTTGTAATCATGAAGAGTGAAAACACCGCATCTTAAAGGAATGTAGGCCATGCCTGTTTCTTGGAATTTCTAAGGGTTTTGGATGTCCCTTCTATTGTTATTTGATAAGTAATTCCCGAGCTAACAGTTTATCGGGCACATATAGTGGAAGGACATGAGGTTTTGTAAGGCTACCAAAAAGCCTTATATAAGTGAATTTTTCTTCCCCAAACCAACCACCTACTGCTGTCAAATCTGTTTCTGCTTCTGGGGATATCTTTAGAGTAGGCTTATAAAAAATAGAGTAATAAATAGGCACAATAAGACCATTGCAGATTTTATACAGATGGTTTTTGTAATTAGCCTTCCATAATTGATCACGATAGATATGGATTGGTTTAGGGTCTGCAAGGGTCCATCTCCACCTGAGCAATAGAAATTCAGAATTGAAACAAACAATGTTCGTAATGAATGCATTGTAATAGAATGGGGGGATGGTCCTAGTAGTTTGATATGAATTTTCTCTATAATCTAGGATTGTTGTGGCTAGTTTGTCAGATAAAATATTGGCCCAATACATTACATAGCCATTGATTGTCACCTCCATTAGAGGGACCATTTCTATAGTGAACTTAGTAGATTCATGTATTCCCGGCATTCTACACATCATAGCTCCGGCATAACAGTAAGGAGAAGCCAATGAGTTCACAAAGTACTTACCCGATGATTCGTGCTTGTGCTTCTCGGGAAAATGTATCCAATGCTTAATTGGGGCTGATTCTGACTCATTTTCTTTTGCAAATGCTTCAAGGAAGGCTTTGTTCTACCACTTTTTAGGCTCAGGTAAGTGATACATTTTCCTTAGATCATCAAGCTGAAATGAGCCGAATATCCTCCTGTCAACTGTGTAAAAGGGTTCTGTTTGTAACTGGAATTTTTTCCACCACCCATCTCACGACTTTAGTATATGGGAGGACTTTAGCTCGTGCAACTATTCTATGAAGAAAGGAGCATGCCAACGCTTTAAGAGTTCCTTCAGACTTATTAGTTGAATCAACCGTGGTGTCTTCTGATAGTTCTTTGGGCTCTTCACTTTCAATTAGATTATAGATACCTTCCCAGTTAGTGTTTCCTAGTCTGAGACATGTCGTGTCTGATATTAATCCCTTTTTACTTGGTTCGGGATCTTTGGCTGACTGAGCTACTGCTATAGGAGTTTTTGCTATGGATTTCTTTGATTTCCTTCCCATTTTGCTTCAGATTTATATTTTCAACAGAATTTTGCACAAGAGATTGAAAAACCATGATACAGAGAAATGTTGTTGTAGACCAATATGATAATGAAAAGCGTTACATCGATCAGCAGGTGATAATGGAATATGGTTAAAGATTGTTACAGATAATATCTAAAGAAAAGATCTACCCTTAATTGTTTCACTGAATAGCTATTTAACCTTTCAATCGTGGTAAAGACGGTTTTAAATTCCCATCATGTCACTTATATGCCGAATGATTAATTGAAGTGTGCCTTAGATTTCTTTTGATGGATGATCAGTGACAAATCGTAAATCGACGATTGAGAACATCAAGGGAAAGGATTTAACACTCGCTTTAAACATATCCGATCTCCAAAAGGTGATTGAATGCATGCAAACCAATTTAAATATATCTTCGAAATGTGTGCCTAATAAATATATCGCAATCGGGAATGAAATCGGGCTTTATTGTTTTGTTAATGTGACTTCACCAATTGTGGATTGCGATATGCTTTATCGCATTGGATGATTTGAGCATGCCTTCAATTATGTGTTGGCTTGTTGTTGTCATCGCCAATTTCCTAATTGCAATATGATTTATCGCATCAGAATAATTAAGGGGTTCCATTATATTCTGCTTGGCATTTGGCTTTTTCGATATCCGATTGTGATTGCCTTTTCGGATTAGAAAGAATGGGTAAGGTTTATTGTGGCTTTGCGTATGTTTCCTTTGTTATTGCAATATGCAATCTTCTATTTGCTTTATCGCAATAACGAAGAGTTTTATAATATTTTTAAATTCACGCTTTTATTTCTATTCAAAAGGCTTTTAAAATGATTCATTTACCTTAAGCCTTTTAATAAGGGTTTTTCTTATGATGGGTTGATACCAATTTTATTTATGGACACACAAATATTATTAAGGAACCCATTTCTTATTTAAATTTTATGTAAAGATTTTTTTAAGAAATGGGGGGTTGTTGTTTAGCACAACAGAGTGACAGATTCCAATATTCAAAGAAGGTTAATTTAAGAAATCACATCAAGTTCAAGGTGTAAAAACTCTCGCTCCTAAAAGACACATGAGATAAAATCCTAACCCAAATCCACCTCTTATTGTTGATGATCCCGAGAAGTTGCTTAAGAAACTCAAATCCCCTATTCCTAAAAGTGAACCTTGAAAATTAGTAAAAATCACATCTCTACCTAATAAATTATTGACTTTTGAAGATATTTATTTTGATATTCAGTTTGAGAAATCTTTATTTCGATCCAAATTTGAGTCTTCCCTTTCAGAAGTGGTTTTTGACCCTATTAGGTTTGATTCCTACCTCCCTACTTCTAAATCCCTCTTTTCAAAAATTGATCACGAGTTGTGGTTAAACTTTGATGAAGTTCAAAGCCTGGTTGACCAACTTCAAATCACTACCAAGAAAGCTTACATTCAATATCATCTTGAAAACCTGGCTACTGCTTCATTCTCCACCTCATCTCCAAACACATTAGCTACATCATCTGCCATAGTTAGTTTACCACCACCTCCATTAGTGTCATCATCTCCATCAACAGAACCCATTATCATACCTACACAACCCATTGTAGCACCTCTACTATGTCCTCAAGGAGTCATGGCATAGTTTTCCCCTCTACTATTACCTGGTCAACTTGCTATCCTACCTAAAAACTATGGTCAAAGACTCCCTCTTTTTGATGGAAATTCAAAGATCATAGCACAACAACATGTTGACAAATTGACAAATTTCATTAACCTTGAAGAGGTTGATGATGAGGATACAAAGATGATAATCATAGCCCAAAGTTTTTTTGGAGATGTAAAGAAATGGTTTCATAGTTTGGAAGATAATTCTATTAATAGTTCTTGGTAGTTGATAGAGTTATTATTAACCAAGTGGTAAAAGAAGAAAAATCCATTACATATTTTGGTTGAGTATAATTCCATGAAAAGAAACCCTAATGAGACAGTGCAGGAGTTTACAACAAGGTTCAATCTGGTGTGCAATTCCATTACTAATGATACGAAACCTCCCCCTAGTTTAGCCCTCCTTGACTATCCTAATGCCTTTGATCTAGACATGGCATATCAGCTTAGGGAGAGCGATCCTACAACTTTAGAGGAAATGCAATGCAATGTTGTAAGTGTGGAAGCTAATTTTCTTATCAAGAAGTCTAAAATAAAACAATGGAAAAAATGAAGGACAAAATGACTATGGCTGATAGACAGGCGGAGCCTTCGATAAGGAATCCAAACTACAGGGGGAAAAAACAATCATAGTTTAGAAATAAGAAGAAAGAACAAAAAAATCAGGACCCTCAAGGACAAATCAGAATACCATTTCAGCAAAACTACACAGAAGGCGAATAAGATGACGAAGAATAAATTGCTGAGGCTAATCATTTCTTTGAGGAAGATGAATTACCTACCTTTATGACTGAGGAAGATCAATTTTCTGAGGAATTAGTAACATGAAGTGATCAACAACTTGTCCTTGCCAATAATGATTCATGGCAGTGCAGACCAAAGCATATCAAAGGGGATATCAAAATGCTCTTAGTCATTTGCAGAAACAATACAACTTCATGAGCATAAATGTCCCTGTCACATTACATCAGAAAAGGAAGTATGTTCAGAAATAGATAATAGGATAAAGAAGCATCCTCTACAGATCAAAACAGAGAAAAATATATTGTCATTCTAAGTTGGGATAAAAAAAATGAAGTTTCTACCAGCAATGTGAGGAAGGACAAGGAGGTTCAAACCGAAATTTAGAAAAAGGAGTCTCAAAACAAGGGACAACCTGAAAATAAGGACACCACAACAAAAGAGGTAGACAAACAATCCAACATGTTTAGTTTAGAGAATGAAATTTCCAAATTGAAGGTTTCAATTCCTCTAACTGAACTAGTTAAAAATCAAAACGCACAAATTCTAGATTACTAATATGTTGAAAGTAGATCAAATGTTAGATATTGTCAATGTTGCCAATGACGAGCTTGGAATTTTATTTGGTCCAACTGTAGAGGGAAGTCTAGAGGATAGTGAAGTTCCACCTTTCTATCTTAGTTTGAAATTCCATGATTTTATACTCCATAATGCCATGTTCAATTCTGGTGCCTCACATAACCTGATGCCAAAAGCTATTATGGACAAACAGGGATTAGACATCGCCCCACCCTACCATGACTTGTATTCATTTGATTCGGGAAGAGTCAAATTCCTTGGCCTTATGAAAGATCTAGTAGTGTCCCTCGACCAAATTCCAGCCAAGAATGTGTTGATGGATGTAGTGGTTGCTGATATAACTCCATAGTTTGGTATGTTGCTTTCACAGTGTTTGGGGGAAAAGATGACAGGAACCTTGCAACTTGATTTTTCATATGCTACTAAACTGATATTTGGGAAACTTAGAAAACTATACCAGGAGAAGAAAATAAAATTCATGGTTAGTAGCAAAGAAAACCCAAATAATCATCCCATCCACGTTGTACATACCGATCTAGAGTCTTTAATTTTGTATAGTGATATGAATCTAGTAGAGGATGATAGTCAGATTGTAGAAATTTTAGAATTTTCATATGTTATAAGTAGTGTACAAGAAGATCTAATTGCTAAAGAAAAATAACAAAATGTAGAGTATTTGAATATGGAAAGTTCACCTGAAAATATTGTTGAGTCAGTGTAGAAAATAGAGATGGTTGAGACAGAAAGTCATCCCCTAGAAAGGCAGATAGATCAACCCTAGAAATTTTAGTTTTCAGATGAAGAAGATGGTCTCTGGGCCATGGAATTTGATGGTGCATTGGCTAAAGAAGGAGATGGGATTGACATGTGGATTCATGGTCCTTTGCACCAGTCATTTTAAGTCCCTCAGAATGTAAGATTAAGTTTTGATAAGTTGGATTTTGATTGCTCGAATAACGAGGTTGAGTACGAAGCATTGATTGTTGGCCTTAAAATTCTTAAAAATCTAAGAGCGAATAAAATTTCAGTTTATGGCGACTCCAAACTAGTGATTAAATAGGTAAAAGGGGAATACTAGGCCAAGCATCCAAAGATGCGAGCTTACCGAAATGTTGTTCTTGACATTATTAAAACTTTTCCAGAATATACTTTATCTTTGATTCCTAGAACTCATAATTTTATGGCCAATTCACTTGCTACTAGAGCAAGTATGTTTAAAATCTCTGTCCACTCCAATAAAATGTATTCAATTCATGTCAAACACTGTCCAACTGTTGCTGACAATCTGAGATATTGACAAGTTTTTTGGGATGACAAGAAGATTAATAAATGTTTACAAATGGAAGATGAATTTCTAAATTTCCATATTGATGATGCATGTGATGAGAATGATCAGGAAATTTAAGTGACCGAGGTTGAAGTGTTGCAGTTGAATGACAATAACATTCCTAGGTCTTGTACCTTTGGAAGATTTATTTGATTGTGATGATGTCGCTGAAAAGCCCACCATGGTCCCTACAGAAAAAGGTGGTGAAGATCTAAACATTGGTACAACAAACAAGCCCAAGATGGTCAAATTGTCAAAATATCTATCTCCCAATATGAAAAGTAAGTACATTTATTTGATGACATAATTTTCTGATGTATTTTTTTGGGACTATTCAGATTTAAAGGTGTATGATAAGAACATCATTCAATACAAAATATCGGTTAAACCTAATCAAAATCAATTCCGCTAGAATCTGAAGAGGATTAATCCTAAATTGTTTCCATCCATTGAGAAATAGGTAAATAGGATTTACAAATATGATATTATAGTTCCTATTCATTTTTCTGAATGGATGTCAAATCTTGTGCCGGTGTGAAAGAAAATTGGGGAAATTCGCCTTTGTATCAATTTCAAAAATTTGAACAAAGTGTCATTAAAGGACAATTATCCCCTACCGAAGATGGAACATATCTTGCATAGGGTAGTTGGATATTCCACGATGTCATTGCTTGATGGATACTTGGGATACAATCAAATTTTAGTGCACAAGGATGATCAGTTGAAAACAACCTTCACAACACCATGGGGTACATTTAGGTACACCAAAATTTCATTTGGATTAAAGAATGTAGGAGCAACATTTCAATTGGCTATGGACATCACTTTTACCAATGAAAAGGATGTTTTTATAGATATTTATTTAGATGATCTAATAGTTTTTTCTAAATCTAATGAGGAACACTTTCATCATCTAATAATTGTCTTTCAAAGATGCAGAAAATTCGGCATTTTGTTGAATCCTAAAAAGAGCCTTTTCGCCATGGAGAAAGGTAAGTTGTTGTGGCACAATATATCCAAGGATGATCTAGGGATCTTTTGCTTATAGATGTATGAAAAGGATCACATGTGAAAATTACAGCATAACATAGAAATTTAATGTGCACACCAGAAAGAAGAAGAAACACATAAGGGAATGAAAATAAGACACCAAAACTTGATAACATAGTTCGTCCAACTTGGACTACGTCTCTAGGCCCTGCTCGATCAATGGGGAGGCCTTCATTCATTAAATGGCATGAAAAGAAGAGAATACAATCATCAGTTACATAAAAGGAGTATTATACCTCCATTCTAGAAAATGGCTGAGAAGAGGAGAACTTAGATGAAGAAATGGATAGCACCACTACGTTTGTGGTGTCGAGAAGGGTAGAAACCATATAAAATTTTCCCAATTCAGAAAAAATGATCAATCACCCCTCCTACACACTGCTGCCTCGAACTGTGTGCCAAAAATCCTCTCCCCTTGCACTTTTCCACGTGCATCGGGTTTTATAACACTTCCTTTGTTACAAGCGTGCTTAGATCAGAGGTTGTTTTGTTTAGAATAACAATCGTTGAATGGAAGGACCGGTGAGCACAACCAAAACCTGAATATAGGACTTTTTCTATTAAATAGACAATACACAGAATACACTGAAAAATCTGACTGAACCCTTAAAGCCGAATCTCAAATTTTATTAAATCGGCCCTATTCTCTTGTCGGGTCCGCGCTTTATTGCAAATCACAAATTGCTTTCTCAATGGCCCTTTATACCAGGGATCTGTCGATCGCCGATCGCTGATATCGGCGTATCACTATCACTGTGGCCCGAGGTTCTTCGCTAATCACTGATATCGATCTCCAATATCACAATCGCAAGTCGGCACTGCCCGGGTCCCGATATCACATGCCTACCTTCCTCTGACCCGATATATTGGAGATCACTGATCAGGGGTTCTAAAGCCCTTTGCATTAAGTCCACCCCTTTGGCTCCTCCAATTGCGATTTTCCCTTTTAAGGATAAAAACCCATTTTTTAAAGAAAGAGCCTCATTTTCCAAAGGAACAAGGCAATCTTCTTTCTACCATAACTTCATCATCCAGACTCGGATTGGAGTGTTGTTCGCACCATTGGAATCAGGGTGATGAGCACTTCGATCTGATGTCAAGATACTTCCTTTTCTATCACTTTGAATTTTGAGACTTTCCATGCCACTGTGTCTGAAGATCCACCAGGATCAATCCTCCCCATTATGGAGCTTTTGGATCGTTAAAAGCTTTATTAGTCAATTGGCAAGTGAGGGAATTGTTCCCTCACCCTTTCCTTCTGCAGCCATTTTTCCTTGCTGGGGTGCATCCCCTTGAAACCAACTCGAAGGTATTCCACATCTTCTCACCGTGAAGTCCTAGTTCTTCTGTCAAGGATGATGTCTTCAAGTAACTCATCGAGATATTCTGGTGCAAAATCATCAACTGTAGGAACTGTGCCCACCTCCTCGGTATCCATAATCAAAGGTAGTTCATACAACTTTAAGTTCTCCACATTCACTACTGAGTATATCTGCATATATATCGGCAAGTCGAGATGAAAGGCATTGTTTCCAATCTTCTTCAAAATGGTGAATGAACCATACCGGATTGGTCACAACTTCTTCCCTTCTCTCTTTATCCTGTCCCTGCTAATATGGAACCACACTCTGTCACCCACTTGAAATTGATGGCCAACTCAGTGTTTGTCATGTCGAGCCTTGTAACGGGCTTGATTCTTCTCCAACTTCTCTTGTACTGCTTGGTGAATCAATTGGATTCGCTAAATGAACTACTGAGCTTTGTCCCTATCATTATGTCCACTGGAGTCATCTTCCTTTCCAAAGACCATAGTAAAAGGGTCCTTTGGTAGGTAACCAAAACATGTCTCAAATGGTGAATGTTGTGTAGATGAGTGCACTGCTTCATTGTAGGAATGTTGCACATATGGGAGATGTTCATCCCACAACTTAGGATGTTTCCCACAATAGCCTCGTAACAAGTGTACCACGGTGCGGTTGAGAACCTCTATATATTCGTTAGTCTGTGGATGAGATTCCGTGCTTCTTTTTAACTTGGTGTCCATCATCTTCCACAAGCTGGTCCAAAACTCTCCAAGAAAGTGAGAGTCCTGATTTGACACAATCAATGTGGATAGCCCAAAATGGACCCAAACATGCTGAAAGAAAAGATAAGCAGCTTGCTCTGTAGTAATCTGCTTTTTACAAGGCATTATAATACACATCTTACTAAAACAGTCAATGACGACATACAAATAGTCGTGACTCTTTCTAGACAAAGGAAAATCTCCTACAAAGTCCATTGACACACTTTCCCATGGACGACTCAGAATAAGGAGTGATGTGTAGAGCCCAAGTTTTCTATTAGAAGGCTTTGAAACATAACACATCACACAACCCTTCACATAGTGAGTCACTATGTTCTTCATATGAGGCCAAAAACAAAATCTTTGTACATGACATAAAGTCTTTTCGACACCAAAGTGTCTAGACACATGAGAGGTGTGGCCCTCTCAAATTACATGTACTCTTTCCCTTGTGGGAATACATAATTTCCCAAGGTGATACAACAGTTTCCCCTACAAGTGATAGTTGGCCACCGATGAATCATGGGTTACTTTTGCATAAACATCCTTAAAGTCATCATCGTTAGCATATTTTTCAGCATAACTCTCAAAAGACAATGAAGCATTATGCAAAGTAGCAGAAGCAGAAATAGGAGGGTGAGATAGCATATCAACCACTTTATTGCTAGTTCCCTTCTTATACTTTATTAACAGATGAAATTGTTGAAGAAAACCCATCCACCTGAAATGACGAGATTGCTGCAACTTGCTCTATGACTGAAGGTACTGCAAGGGCTGATGATCCATATGGATGATGGTCTCCTTGCCAATCAGGTAGTTTTTCCACTTTTTCACACTCTAGACCAAAGAATAAAGCTCCTTGTCATAAGTGGGATAGTTTATCATAGCTCGAGAAAACTTCTCAGAATGGTAACAAATCGGCTTCTTTTTCTGCATCAGTACAACTCCCATGGCATAACCGCTAGCATCGGTTTCGATCTCGAATGGTTGTTGGAGATCGGGTAAGGCTAAGACTAGTGTGGTTCTGATCTTTTACTTCAATGTTACGAAGGACTTCTCCTATCTTCCCCCCCATTGGAAGACCTATTTCACACTTGTCAATGTGTGAAAAGGTGCTGCAATAACAGAGAAATTGGCAATAAATCTCCTCCAATACTGGACTGCACCTAAAAAGATACGGACCTCGGTTACACTAGTAGGCTTAGGCCAATTTACAATTGCTTCAACTTTAGAGGGATCAATTTTTAACTGACCATGACCAACAATATGACCTAGGTAACCCAAAGAGTTTTTCCCGAACTCACACTTTGACAACTTTACATAGAGTTTTTATTTTTTCAATACATCAAGCACTTTCTTCACATGACACACATGTTCATTCCAACTTTTACTAAAGACAAGTATATCATCTAAATATACAAGAACAAATTCATCAATGAAAGGTCGAAAGAGATCATTCATGACACTCATAAAAGTGGTTGGAGCATTGCAAAGTCTGAATGGCATCACCATCCATTCGAATAGCCCATGTTTGGTCTTGAAGGTGATTTTCCACATGTCCTGCTCTGCAATTTAGACCTGGTGATAACCACTGCACAAATCCAATTTGGTGAAATGAACAACATTCTTTAACTGATCTAATAAATCATCTATGCATGGAAGAGGGTAACAATTTTTCACCGTGATCTTGTTTAGTTCGTGGTAATCCACACACATCCTCCATGTGTCGTCTTTCTTTGGGACTAAGACAATTGATGAGCCACATGGAGAAGTGCACAGCTTGATGACCCCTTGGTCCAGTGATTCCTACACCTGTTTCTTGATTTCCTCCATCTCAATGGTCAACATCCTATGCATACCAATATTTGGTAAAGGAACGTCATGCTACAAATGGATTTCATATTGGATTCCATCCTTAGAGGTAATCCCTTCGGTTCCTGAAATAGCTCATCATAATTAGAAATTAATTCACATAATTCATTTTTATTTTCCTGATCAAAAACCTCGAAAGCATCAGCTAAATCTGCATTTTTTTCCCTTACAACCATCAGCATGCAACCCTTACTAGAATTCACCAGCCTTTTCATTTGTCCTACGCTTACAAGGCTGGCATTGATTTTAGTTTGATGAGCCCTTACTATATATTCTACCCCATATTTTGTGATTTGGTATTTCTTTCCGTGATGAAAGAAGACTACCTTTCTATCATATAGATATGGACTCCCTAACACCATGCCATAGATATCCAATGGGATCACATCCAGTTCTACTTCATCCACTAGCTTAGAAGCGATTACAAATTTTACTTTACATTGCTTGGTTACATTCAGTTTTTCTTTATCATGTATCCATCCAAGTGGGTAAGGTTTCATATGTGGTTTTGTTTCTAAACCGAGTTTCTTTACCAAGGATTCTGCGATTAAGTTTGGGATCCAGTATCAAACAGAGTTTCTACTTTAGTATGATTTATGACAACTTTGATATGAAACAGTTCAATTCTCGTTCGATCATTAGGAAGGGACTCATTTACAGAACTAGTGCCTTCATGCGATTCAAAATTAACATGAGGTGTAAGAGTACCTTTTGTTTCTGCTGCTATGATTAATGCTTCATCTCTGAAATCTGATCCAAGGTCTTGCGGTGCAGTCACCACTATCTTCTACTTCCCTTTTCCTCCATACTTCTTTGGATGCTTTTCCAGGTGTTGTTTCCAACAATGATCGTCATCGTGGCCTTCCTTTTTGAAGTGGTTGAAGTACGACCTTTCTCCTTCTTTGGCTGCTACCGTTTTCTTCTCCTTTACTTTCCATTTTTCTTTAGATTTTCCATTGGAAGGTTTGAACAGTGGTTTTCTGGAATGATCATCTATTTCATTTTTTCCCCTATTCTCAATATGAATTGGCTTTATGCTGGCTGAGTCAATCGTGGTTGGTTCAAACAATTGGTCTAAACTCCTCTGTAAAAATCTGAACATCCTGACCTTTGCCTTGCCTTAAATACTACCAATTCATTAAAGCTTTTTTCTTGTAACCCATGGGATAAAACCATTCCTTTAACGCAGAAATAAAATCAAGCCATGAGGAAATTAGGTTACCCACATTCTTATTGCTCTGCAATTTTCTCTCCCACCAAACGAGAGTGGTGCTACTCATCCATAGAGAGGCCAACTAAATCTTTGTCTCATCCTCCACGATCTACTAAATCTTGCAGTAGACCTCAATCTACCTAATCCAATTATTAAGCTTCTCTGCGTTACTTTCACCATTAAACATGGGAAGATCAAATTAAACATCTAATTTAAAGAAAGGTTTCTTAGATGCATCCCTGGGATTTCTGTTATTATGGTGGTGAGAGGAAGAAGAACTTTCACTTGTGGAAGGAGGAGTGGGGTCTTCTCCACCATTTCCATGCGCTGAACCTTGTTCTTTTGGTTTTCTCCCTTCTGCTCTCTCTAGCCTTAAAATCGACTGATCGACATTCTCTGCCATTGAATAGAAGGTCTTGCGGAAATTACACTCCTCTTCAAGATGAGCTTCATCTTCTGCCATGTTTCTGCTTTGATGGGCATGCCCTGCTTGGAGATCGAAAGGCTCTAGTTCCCATTCACCTCTTTGGAGCTTGTTTATCATTAGCATACAAACATGTAATTCACATCTAAAAAGCCTTGCTCTGATACCACTTGATCCAAGGATCTTTTTCTTATAGATGTATGAAAAAAATCACATGTGAAAATTGCATCTTAATATAGAAATTTAATGTGCACACCAGAAAGAAGAAGAAACACATAAAGGCATGAAAAGAAGACACCAAGACTTGATAAAGGAGTTCATCCAACTTTCACTACATCTCTGGGCCCTGCTCAATCAATGGGGAGGCCTTCATTCATTAAATGGCATAAAAAGAAGGGAATACAATCATCGGTTACATAAAAGGAGCATTATACCTCCATTCTGAAAAAGGGTTGAGAGGAGGAGAACTCAAATGATGAAATGGATAGCACCACTGCATTTGTGGCATCGAGAAGGGCAGAAACCATATAAAATTTTTCCAATTCAAAAAAAATGATTAATTGCCCCTCTTGCAAGTTGCTGCCTCGAACTGTGTGCCAAAAATCCTCTCCCCCTGCACTTTTCCATGTGCATCGGGCTTTATAACACTTCCTTTGTTACAAGCACGCTTAGATTAGAGGTCATTTTGTTTAGAATAACATCCGTTGAATGGAAGGATCGGCGGGTACAACCAAAACCCGAAAATAGGCCTTTTTCTGTTAAACCAACAATACACGAAATACACTGAAAAATCCGACCGAAGCCTTAAAGCCAGGTCTCAAATTTTATTAAATTGGCCCTATTCTCCTGTTGGGTCTGTGCTTTATCGCAAATCGCAAATTTCTCTATCAATGGCCCTTTATACCAGCGATCTGCCGATCGCTGATCTTGTTGATCGTCAATCACTGATATTGGTGTATTGCTATCGTTGCGGCCTGGGGTTCTTCACCGATCGCCAATGTGATCGCTCCTCCGATCATCGATGCTGATCACTGATACCGATCGCTGATATCGCAATCGCAAGTCGGCACTTCTGGGGTCCCGATTTCATGTGCCTACCTTCCTCCGACCCGATATATCAGAGGTCACTGATTGGGGGTTCTAAAGGCCTTTGCGTTAAGTTTGCCCCTTTGCCTCCTCCGATTGCTATTTTCCCTTTAATGCTAAAAACCCATTTTTTAAGTAAAAATCCTCATTTTCCAAAGGAATAAGGCAATCTTCTTTCTTCCATAACTTCATCATCCGAACTTGGATTGGAGTGTCGTTCACACTGTTGGAATCAGGGTTACAAGCACTTCGATCTAGTGTCAAGATACTTTCTTTTCTTCCACTTTGAATTTTGAGATTTTCCATGCCACTGTGTCTGAAGATCCCCTTGGATCAAAGGATGGAATCTTGATTGACCCTGCAAGATTTGAAGCCATTCAGGAGTTAGATTTTCTGAGGAACAAAAAAGAAATTTAGTCATTTAATGGGAAAATTAACTTTTTAAGGAGATTCATCCCCAATCTCGTTGAACATTTGAGAGAGATGATAGACATGCTAAAAAATTTCAGTGAGGTAAGATGGTATGAATATGCTAAGAAGTCATTCAATGAGGTCAAATTTTTATTATCTACTGCTCCTACTTAAATCAGTCTCGATTATACTTCAGATTTTATTATATTTTCATTCGCCTCTGAGCATATTTTAGTAGTTGTCCTAATGCAAAAGAGGGATCATAAAAATGAACAGCCTATAGCATTTTTCAGTCAGACAATAAGGGATGAAACATTGAAATACAACATTATTGAGAAGTAGGAGTTCGGCTTGGTCAAAGCACTTAAATACTTCCGAGTATACATTTTGCATTCCCACATCATATCTTATGTTCCAATAGCAGCGGTAAAGGAAGTCCTTATGCACACTGATCTAGAGGGTCCGAGGGGAAAATGGATAGAAACTCTATTAGAATATGACTTGGAAATAAAGCCAACAAAGCTCATTAAGGGACAGGGTTTGGCCAAGCTCATGTCTGAATCTAATTTTCATGCATTAGATATCAACTTGATTGCAGCCCTCTCTGAAGAAGAAGCAGAAGATTCACAGGTACAGGTGTTAGACATGTTCACTTCATCTCCATGGTACTCCAACATATTTTATGTATTACAACATTTAAACCCTCAGCCGAAAGTACCCAAAGGTAAAAGTAGATCCTTAAAGTTGAAAGATTCAAAGGATTACATTCTTGATGGTGTTTGGTTTGGAAAGATCCGGGTGGTGTATTGCTAAATTGTCTTGTTGAAAATGAAGCAAAGGATGTGATGACTAATTTCCACAAAGGAGATTGTGGTGGCCACCTCTTTTGGAAAACTACAACCAACAAAATTTTGAGGGTTGGTTTTTATTAGCCTACTCCTTTTGCTGATGTGTACAAAATAGTAATGAGCTGCCAAGAGTGCCATATTTTTCAAGGTAAAATAAAACTTTTTCCATTGTCTTTGCAGCGAGTTTCAGTCTTAGCTCCATTCCAGCGGTGGGGTTTTGATTTTGTTGGGGAAATCCATCCTTCGTCGTCTGTACAACACAATTGGATCCTGACAGCCACGAGCTACTTTACGAAATGGATTGAAGCAATTCCAACCAAGCAAGTTACTGATTCTATTGTCATTCAGTTGATTGAAACTAATATCTTGTCTAGATTTGGATGCCCGCAGAACATAACTATCGACAACGCTATTGATTTTAAGTACAGGAAGATGGTGGAGTTTTTTGAGAAGTACCATATCACATTGGGGCATTGAACTGCTTATTACTTGCAAGGGAATGGGCTGGATGAATCCTCAAATAAATCTCTAGTCAACATCATTAAGAAAGTTTTGGAGGTCAATAAAAAGAACCGGCACAAAAAGCTCATTAATTATTTATGGGTGGATAGAGTCAGTACTAAGAAATCGATAGGCCAATGTCTCCTTTTCAGTTAGTGTATGAGGTTGCTACTATTTTTCTTTCATCCCTTGTTGTCTCGGTCATGAAAATTCTGTAGGAAATGGGCAACAAACCAAATGATGTGCGGCTAAGAATAAGTCAAATGATCCATTTAGAGAAAACTATGGAAGAAGTATTTCAAAATACTTCTAAGCTTCAGGAAAGGATTAAAAATATTTATGACCACAAGATTAAAGAAGATAACTTCAAGATGGGTGATGTGGTTCTTCGTTGGGATGCATGGAATGAAGAAAAGGGTAAACATGGCAAGTTTGAAAACCTATGGAAGGGACCTTATAGAATATCAACCTTCAGGGGGAAGAATGCTTATATGTTGGAGGAAATGAATGGGAAAAGTTATTCAGGAGGAGTGATAAATGGTAGTCTTCTCAAGCATTACCATACCTAAAGAAATTTATGGAAAATTTCATTTTCATCGTATATACCAGTTTATTTTTTATGTCAGAGTGTAAAGTGGCTATCATAAGAGTTTGCAGCTCGAGGAGAAGGCCATAAGGCTTCTTTGATCAGTCACGGCTATGAAGATTCAGTTTGTTTTGTTTATTATTTGTCAAAGTCATTTAGTTAGTTAGTTAGTTAATTTTCAGTTTGAGGTTAGTCTTCGCATTTTGACTCCATGCCCATTAGATAAGGCTACTTGGTCTATGATGTTCTTGACACCTCCTAAGGAGTTGCCATCCCCAATGGAGCCAATGTTAGTTTCATTCAGTTCAGCCTATCACTAATGATCAAATATTCTCTTACAAGGTGTTGTTAGGGTGTCAAGTCAATTTTGTTTCATTTTAGTGAGTCTTCAAATAAAAATTTGGTCACTAGCTAGTGCGTCTAGGGTTATTTCCACTCTCTTAAGAATATCACATACCAATCACTTTCATCACTCATTTGAGTCTACCATCATGAAAACATCATTAAAATCACTTCATTCACATCATCATGGTCTCCGTTCAACTTAGTGTCACCATTATGTCATTAGGATTAAGGTCACAAAATCAATCATTTCACGTATAAATCTGGTAAATGAGGATTGGTAATAGGTAAATTTGTTCAATAACACTTGATTTCAAATATAATTTATGTTTTTATATGTAATAATGTTCCTAAGGTTCTAAAGTTACAAGAAGAGGTCCTAAGGCTACAAAACTCAAAAAGAAAGTGAATTGGTGAGGTGGGCCATCCTACCTCATTAATCACTTAGACACCAAAAGCAAATTATAAAAGTACATGGAGGAGCTCATTCACACTCATTTGCACTTGTCTATAATCCTAGCATCTAGCTTCCCCTCTTCTTTCCAAAAAATTTTGATTCCATAACCCTCACTGGCAAAAATTGGCCCTCGCTGCACAGAGAGATCTCTCGCTACGCACTTACACAACACCCTATGCACATGAGGCCTTCGTTGCACACAAGGCATAGTAGTCCAAAATTGGTGTTTGACCACCAAAATCAATTTTTCAAAGTCCTCTTCAGTCATTTCATCCTCTAGGCTCTATAACAAGTAAGTTTAATAATTTTCACGCCCTCCTTTGCCTCATATCTCAAGAAATTGATCAAATACTTCTTCTCCTAGGGTTTACATGATATTCATGGTTTTTATCTTAAAACGATGAATTTCTGCCCTAAACCCTAGATTCCTTGTCCCTACACCTCTATTTGCAGCTAATACACCATCTCCATCTGTCACAAAGCCTTTTCCCCTCATTTTCTATAATTTTCCTCTAAACCCTAGTCTACCCTATCCCTTTCTAGGGTAGGCTTGTGTTTTGACCTTTTCCACCCCATCCCCTCACTCATTTCCCAAAATTTCTTCTTCCCCTACTCACTGACATCATCCCCTACCCTCCTACATTTCCTTAAAAATTTAGTCAACTCCTAAGTCTATCATACCACCTCATTCCTTCACAACAACAAATTTCACTGTATTTGCTTCCCTTTCACCTAGGGTTTGAAGTATGGAGCTTGACTCATCACCATCAAAGAAGAGGAAGTACAACAAGGGGGGAAATATACTGAGGTTTGAGTACTCTAATTGCAACGAAATCACCTCCTCCCCATTTGTCATGAAATTCTTTGAAGATGACAATTGTTTAGGGTTTTGTCAAAGAGTGAAGGAAGTAAGTTATCATGAGCATATTACAAGTATATTTGCCCTCATATTGAAAGAATAAAAGATCACCATTGCAGGGAATGATTTAACATTTTTAGTGGATGCCATCTCTCAAGCTACAGGCATACCAAACCATCGTGAAAACTAGTTCAAAGGCGTGAAACTAGACCTAGAAGAGTACAAACCCTATTTGAAATCACAATACAAAGGAGCTCACTCACATGTTTTCCCATTCAGATACTTGTTGGAGATATAAGCACCATTTATAAAGGTTTTCATGAAGTTCTTCACATGTGAGGGCAGATTTTATAGGTTATATCAATACCACATAAGGCTACTCATGCACTTTACATCCGCCAAGTCTCTCAGTTTGTGCAGCTACTTGTATAGGAGCCTAACCAAAATGTCTGAAAAGGTGCAATTGAAAGGAAAAGGGAATTACCCCATCCTCTTTCACTATAGCCTAATAAGGGTTATAATACTGCATCAATTGGTAGAGAAGAACATGACATAGGACACCTTCATTGAGGCAGCCTTGAAAATGCACATAACCACTTCACCAAGCAAACACCAAACCATGGCAGCACAACCCATGGAGGTGGGGTCATCAAGAAAACATGATGATTTTTTTAAGGCACCTAGGCCTAAGGTGACCAAGACATTTCATAGAGGCAAAATTTTTATGTTTGCTCCTCAAATTGAGGAAGGGGCAAGCCTACTACATCAATAGAACAGGGATCACCATCATATCATGAGGCTTCTTTGCATGATGAGGATCCCATTGAGCATGATTTTGACCTAGTTGAATTGGAGGCACAAGATATGCATCAAACCTTGCAACAAGTCAACAAAGAGAAGGATTCTCGGATCATGGAGCTCAAGGAAAATTTGGCATGGTTCAAATTCATCATTTCATTCCTTGAGCAAGAAAACAATGAACTTAAGGCAAAACAACTAGTCACGGAGAAAGATAATTCAAAGCCAGGAAGAAAAAGATGAAAGGCAATGTAGTAATGGACCATGACGATACTGAGCAGCATGAAGGACATGTGGCAAGGAAGATACCAAGGACAATGGGTCTTAGGAAGGCACTTCAGAGGGAAAGAGAGCAAAAGCCACCAATAGAAGAAATGACATTTGAAGAGAGGGTTACCATGGAAATAAATGAGGACAAAGAGTTTTTCGTTGAAATAGTCAATCACCAGCTTGAGAATCTCCATGACAAGTCCAATAGGGATAACAAGTTGCAAAGGGAAGTGGCCATCCATTACTACACAAGAAATTATATTTAAAGGTCAAATTCAAGCAAATGAAGGCAAAACTAGATGAAACCCTAATTAGCCAAGAGGAGAAGGGTAAGTTATATTTTCTTTATAATGCATCCATGATTGCATAACATATCTCATCAGGCATCTCTTGACAAATTTTGGGCTGATTTGGAGAAAATTTTGTGTTTTGGTGCAGACTTGCAGGTTTTGGCAATTTCTGTCTAGGAGCGCAGCGAGCTTACGCTGCGCTTCTTCCTCAGGGATCAAAATGATGGAAACTCAACATTTTTAGAAAGAGTATGACCCCATCTCAAAACCCATTTTCCCATTTTCCTAATCCAGGGCTCATTTTTTTAGAAATTTGTAAAAAAGAGGCCAAAAATCACCTTTCTGCCCCTTTTTTCCTTTTCGCTGTGGACCTGGAGACAACTTAGAAAAATGGCCACATCTCAGCAAAAAATGGGTCATTTTGAGTGAAAAATACTCTAAATACATCTACACTATCCCAGATTTCCAGAACATTCTTTAGATCTGGACTTGGACTTCAGAAGGGCTCCCACAAATGGCCTCCAAAAGCTCACTGCGCACTTGTAAATTTGTGAGATTTTCGTAAAATTTACACTGTGTAGTTTTTTGGTAAAAGTAAAAAGGGTGATGTGAATGATGTAATTAAGTAATATTACTATAAATATGATGTAATAGTGGGTGGTTAGTCTTTGTAAGTTGTTTTTATGTAAATTTGGCCTCATTTATGAGAGAAGTTGGAGTCGAAGTTAATTGTAGAAGTTCTTTTTAACTTCCCTAGACATTAGGGTTTGGTTAGAACACCTCATGGAACAGTTCCTAGAGTCATGAATTCGACCCCTGAGAGTGGGGAGATGTTGTTTTGGTGTTTATGTATCAGTTTCTCAGTCATATAACATGTTGGATTTCAGAGGAGAGAACTATTGTAGCTTGTACTTGGACATTTTCTGGAAATCAAAGGACACAATTTGCAGCTATTATCTAGAAATTTATATGCAGTAAGCTTGTGATGTTGTTTATTCTCTGTTATAGCTTTATATGAAATATATTCATCTTCTCTTTCCATTCATCAATTCTTAAATGGTTTTCCTTACAGTTTATAAACATAATTATTTGCATAAAGATCTGTTTTGATGGAAAAATCATAATGTGTTACTTTATTTCTTGTTTAATGAATTCATGTTTCATGCTCATTAAGATATTTTGCTTCTTCTAAACACTACACTACACTAACAAACCCTAAGATTCATCACAAGAGTATTTCTACCTTTCTCCTTTATATCTTTATTGTTGTAACCCTTTGATCTTCTGACCTAGCTACTTGGTTTTTCTCCCTTATCCAACAACAAAACCCTAAATTTTCCAAAACCCACCTGTGGCTAGCTATCTAGTCTAAAATCCTTTACAATTCAGTCATCTCTTTACTGTGATTTCATAGAGAGAACCCTCTATGGTTTGGTAGGGCTAGCTACCAAACTAAAATCTTGGTTTGTGGTTACCTCTGTCGATCTCCTCTCAACCTGGGACATTGTGGAGGATAACAGAAGGTGATGGTTAACATAAACCATCTTTTTATAAGTGATAATTGAGATACATAGAACCAAAAAGTTTGAGGTGAAGATTCTTTTGAATTATTAAAAAATGAATTGAATTATGATTATATGGTACAAAATTTTAGTATACGCTATAAACATAAGTAGATATAGTAAAATTTGTCCTAATATTTCACCACATTCTATCCTATTATAATTGAAACCATGTAGCTTGCTAAAACAAAAAAAACTGTACAAGCATAAAAAGTGCTTAGCAGAATATGTATGTGCTCTGAATTCTCAGCAACATCAAGGAAGGACTTAATTTCATCAATAAATGCTTTAATGAGCTCTATACCTATTACTTACCATTTCAGATAAAAGTGTTGAGCATGAAAACTGCCAAAAAAAATATTATTATTAGACATATTGGAAGAAAAATCCTTGAACTAAGCATAAAATATAATATTTATATTGGAAAAACCTATACAAATACAAACATCTCAAACAGTGACAAATGAAATTAAGCCCTTTCATTGAAATAACTTACCACTTCTCTGGTATCCATTTTAGAATCCAAACTAAATCCCAAAAGTTGGCCATTATTGAACTTATTTCCTTCTCATTCTCCAGTTCAAAATGGTGAGCCAAATGCTTGTGATCATAAAGCATAATAGAAATGGAAACCAACACTTGAGATGATGCCATCAGCTACAAATCCTTCTATGCTAAGTATTTATTGTAGCTTTTTATGGAGGATATAGAGCTTGTACTATGCATAAACATGATACAAATGACTTTCTAATATCCAAAATATCTTTTTTAACTTTGAATAGAAAATTTCCATCATTTGAGGTCTAGGAGTCTTCTTCAGAATCTTGACCATACACACAAGGCCATGAATATCTTCTATAGAGTGAAAAGCTTCCTACATATTATATGCCATCCATAAAAAGAAATAATATAAGGCAACAACATATTAGAATTAAAAAATTAAGCTCACCAACCTATAAGAGCTCAAACTCAGTTGCAACATTCAGTTGCTCAAATCTTGTATCAAGTTAAAGCTATAAACTCTCATGAAGATTCAAATTAGGCCTATCTCTTTGATCCCTGCACTTATTGAAAATCACAAGATGTTTATGTATTATTTCACTAAGTTGACGAAACTGTGTTGTCCATTTATCTCACAAACATAACTAAAAGGCTCAACGTGCATTCATCTGTCAATCCATTTAGGATTGTAGTTAGCCATACTAGAATAAAGACCTTATTCAAAACACTTTTTAACGGACAACTAAAAAACAACACAATATTTTTCCTTTATCTAATCGTTAGATGTCATATCCACTACACATGCTAGAAGGAGTGCAACATGTGTCTTTGTCATTGAAACAAAATATATACTCTATCGTTGAAAAACAATATATAGAACAAACTATGCCATACTTGCCATATACAAACATTTAAAGCTCCTAGAAAAAGATAGTTGAGGATCAATCAATGTTAGTGTATCCACTGTTGGGATTAGGGTAGGATATTGGAGTTGTTAGTGAAAGAATTAAGTGGAATACATGTTAACAACTGTTAGTATAAAATTATCCAAATTAAGCAATTGTTCCATCTATTCCAACACTAGTTAACATGCACTCACCACATATGATGCTTCCAACTTTGAATTATTATGATTCACGAAGTATTTCAAGTACAATCTTATAGGTTTCCCAAAGAAATTTAAAGCATGGGGTAACCAATTCCTAATCAGACTTGTCTTTCCTTTTCTCTCCACTAAAATAATTGGGCATCAAGTCATCTAGCATATTCTCTGCCTCCAAGTCCTCAACATCAAGAGTAATCTCAGTGCTTATGCTTGAGCTTGAGCCCGTTCAACCTTCTTGTGGAGAGATGGAGGAAATACTTGATAACCTTCTCCAAGGAGCTGAAATTCATTTGCAGGCATATAATGTGACATTGAATAAGTCCATCCTTTGCAAACTTGCCATGCCTCATATCCACACAAAGTTCCACATATTTGAACATTATCTTTTCCAATGTGTTTTTCCATGATCTATACCTCTTTGATGTTATCAAGTTGTGAAGTGCCTATAATGATGCTTGCTCCTGGCCAACATTCATCAAATCTGCATACAATTTACAATAAAGCTCATTAATATTCTATATCATTACTGAAAGTGTTAGGCACGTATTTCTACTTCTAAAAACATATGTGGTTTCATGTGTTCACATTTAGGCACTAAGCATGTGCCATTTATTTTTTATGATTATTTCTATAAAATATTTCAACTCAGACGTGAGATAATGAGACAATCTCTTCTTATGTATTGTTCCTTATGTTGAAGCACAAAAGTGTCAACATTGGTAACTAATTATTATTCTCCATAATTTCTGAAATAATACAAGACAAAAAAATATTTAGACACTCTGAGGACATAAATAATCATGAAAAATCACCTAATAATTCTTAATTTTCTATGTAAAATAATAAAAGTGCAAAGAACCTCTCAATAGTGAATGTGAGAAGAATCATAAGAGTACATCCCTGGCAGGAAGTGTATCCTTGCCCCAAGTCACACACTCAAGGTTGAAGTTCAGGTTCAACAATGATTAGGTTTAATTAGAGTTCAATTTTTTTGATAAGGTTCAAATGAGGTTTTCCATTAGGTTTATCTATATAGTATATAAATTTTCTATATATATGCTACTATGGACTTGTAAACTGCCAGGATAGACTATAAGCTTGAGTTGTGACATGATGTTATTAATGAGATTAATCTATGGACTTGGTGAATGACCATAAGGTTCATCGAACCTCAAATATTTTTTTAGGTTCTCCAAATTTCAAATCTCAATGTTGAAGTTCATAGAACCTTGAAACATAGTCCTTGCCTAAGTGGTTTTGAAGTGAAAATACAAAATAATTGTAAAGCAATAAAGAGCAAATGCACTAGACCTTTTATCATTTTACTATAACAACCAAAACTATAACAAAAAAACAATGGAATATCCCTATCATATTTCTATAATAAAAAATACCATGGATAAAAATAGTCATATCAACCACTAAAAAAACATAAACTAAAATTTATTTTCCATAATCCAACATAAAAAGGAGAAAACCATTTTAAACAATGGGAACATTAGACACACAAATAAACAAGTGCAGAGTATCGGTAGAAATAAGTAAAATGATTCACTTTCATGCCAACAACACTAAATTTGATTCAAAAGCTCAATTTCTTAGTATAAAAGGGAAAAATAAACTAGATATGTCCTTCACATCCTAGATATGCAGGGGTTTTAGTATGTCAAAATTAGCATGACCTAAAAATGTGGTCTCAAAGATATACTATAAAGACAAGACTACATAAAATTAATGTCTATACATACTACCCTAAAATGGTTCTTACAAAAATTCAAGGTACAAAAACTTTGGCGACAAGGGCCTGGTATGAATATGAAGGGTTTAAAGTAATTTCTAGAGTGAAAACTTTAAAATACCAAAATTTCAAGATCAAGTATAAAGACAAAAATGAAAAAAAATGCAATGGTGAACCTTTGTAGAAGATATTATGAATCTTCAATGCCCATTAGCATATCTATTACATCCACATCGTAAACATGGATTGGATGTGCAGATTTTGGAGAAAATAATCAGATTTTCAAAAATAAAGATAGGTAGTTTGAAAACTTAACCCTAGGACTTGATGAACTCACTAGTACAAAGAAGCAGAAACCCTTCTTAATCTCAAGACCCCATCTAGATGCAAATTTCCTATAATTTCAACACTAAAAAATATTCATATACACAATTTTATCAGACCAGCTGCTGAAGCTTATAAAATAATACAAATTTAAAAAAATTTTGAAAAAAAATCCATGTAATGAGAAATCTTTGTTAATGATACATACCTTCGACCTGATTGAGAGTGTTTTCCAACTTTGCAAATGTTGTCATGATGATGAAACCCCTTACAATTCAAAACATCATGAACCCACCAACGTTATAGATAACTGCTCGGCTATTAGAAACATATAGGATATTTCCCCAAACCCTAAGTCACAAAGCACAAAAAAGGCACCAACGCAGACTAGATAAAACATCCTAAGATGATCTAGGGTCATTACCAAAGAAACCATTTCAAACAATTGGAACATTAGACACACAAATAAACAAGTGCAGAGTATTAGTCGAAATAAGTAAAATGATTCAATTTCATGCCAACAACACTAAATTGGATTCAAAAGCTCAATTTTTCAGTACAAAAGGGAAAAAGAAACTAGATATCTCCTTCACGTCCTAAATACACATGATTTTTAGTATGTCGAAATTGGCATGACCTAAAAAGGTGGCATCAAAGATATAGACAAGGCTACAAAGAATGAATTCCTATCCATACTACAAAAAATCTGGCAACAAGGGTCTCTTATGAATATGAAGGGTTTAAAGCAATTTCTACAAGGAAAACTTTAAAATACCAAAAACTCAAGATCAATTATAAAGACAAAAAAGAAAGCAATGAAATGTTGAACCTTTGTAGAAGATACTCTGAATCTTCACTGCCCATTATCATATCTATTACATCCATGTCTTAAACATGGATAATGTGTGGTTTTTGGAGAAAATAAACAAAATTTTAGAAATAAAGATAGGAAATTTCAAAACCCAACCCTTAGACTTGATGAACCCAGCTAGTACAAAGAAGCACAAACCCTTATTAATCTCAGGACCCTCTCTAGATGAAAATTTCCTATAATTTCAACACTACAAGGAAATTCATATACACGATTTTATCAGACCAGCTACTGAATATTATAAAATAATACAAATATAACAAATGTTTGAAAAAAAAACCATGTAATGAGAAAGCTCTGTGAATTATACGTACCTTCGACCTAATTGAGAGCGTTTTCGAACTTGGCAAAGGTTGTCATGATGATGAAACCTTGTATAATTCAAAACATCACGAACCCACCAACATTATAGATAATTATTGGGCTATTAGAAACATATAGGGGATTTCCCCATACCTTAAGTCCCAGAGCGTGAAAGAGGAAGTAGTGCAGACTAGATAATGCATCCTGAGACAATCTAGGGGCCTCGCCAAAGAAAACACCTGTGATTTATTTTCTTAGTTCCTATGCCATTTGGAACTTAAACAAATCTATGACAATTCAGGAGCACAACTCAAACCTAGCACTTTGCCTTTGTGAAGCTCGAAATTTTATCAAAGACCTCTTACTTTGGGGTAGAGTGGGAGAGATACTTTTGCATTGGATAGTAGAACTGAAGTACACTCATGAATATATTTGTCCATCTTTGGTAGCTCATTAGAAGGAAATCTACACATTTCCAATTCTTTTTAATCAAATCTTCTATGCTTGTCATTTTGGCATGCAGGGAGGGATAGAAAATGGAGAGTTCCAAATTTCATTAGAAAATAAATCTTAAATTATGTTGTGTTATTACGTTGTTTTATTGTAATCTTTATTTTAAATATATAAATTATTTTTTATTAACAAAAAAATGCATTGTACAAATTTACTTGTATAGGAGCCTAACCAAAATGTCTGAAAGCATGCAATTGAAAGGCAAAGAGCATTACCCCAACCTCTTTCACCATAGCCTGATAAAGGTTATAGTACTCCATCAATTGGTGGAGAAGAACATGACACATGAACCTTCATTGAGGTAACCTTGAAAATGCATATGACCACTTCATCAAGCTAGCACCAAACCATGTTAGCACAGTCCATGGAGGTGGGGTCATCAAGCAAACATGATGACGTTTCCAAGGCACCTAGGCCTAAGGTGACCAAGACATATCAGAGAGGTAGAAGGTTTTTGTTTTCTCCTCAAATTGAGGAACGGACCAAGCCTACTACATCAGCAGAACATGGATCACCATCACATCATGAGGCTTCTTTGCATGATGAGGAGCCCATTGAGCATGAATTTGACCTAGTTGACTTGGAGGCACAAGATAAGCATAAAAATCTGCAAAAAGTCATCGAAGAGAAAGATTCTTAGATCATGGAGCTCAAGGACAATTTGGCAAGGGCCAAATTCATCATTTCATTCCTTGAGCAAGAAAACAATCAACTTAAGGCAAAACAAGAAGTCATGGAGAAAGAGAAATTCAAAGCCAAGAATCAAGAGATGAAAGGCAAGGTAGTGATGGACCATGAGGACATTGAGCAACATGAAGGGCATGTGGTAAGGAAGATACCAAGGACAATCGGTCTTAGGAAGGCACTTCAAAGGGAAAGAGAGAAAAATCCACCAATAGAAGAATTGACCTTTGAAGAGAGGCTTACCATGGAAATAAATGAGAACATAAACTTTTGTATTGACAAAGTCAATCACTGCCTTGAGAATCTCCTTCACAAGGCCAATAGGGATAACAAGTTCAAAAGGAAAATGGCCATCGATTACTACACAAGAAATCAATTTTTAAAGGTCAAAGTCAAGCAAATGAAGGCAAAACTAGATGAAACCCTAATCAACCAAGAGGAGAAGGGTAAGTTAGATTTTCTTGTTTATCATCCATTACTGCATAACATACTTCATTAGGTATCTCTAGACAAATTTTGGGAGGATTTGGAGACAATTTTGTGTTTTGGTGCAAATTGGTGTAGACTTGTAGTTTTTGGCAATTTATGTCTAGGAGCGTAGCGAGCTCACACACACTGTGCTTCTTCCTCAGGGTTCCAAATGATAGAAAATCAAAATTTTTGGAAAGCGTATGACCCCCTCTCAAAACCCATTTTCTCAATTTCCTATTCCAAGCCTTAGTTTTTGAGAAATTTTCAAAAAAGAGGTCAAAAATCACCTTTCTTCCCCTCTTTTTCCATTTCGTTGTGCACCTGGAGACACCTTGGGAAAATGGCCACATCTCAACCAAAAATGGGTAATTTTGAGTGAAAAAATACTCTAAAGACATATACACTATCCCAGATTTCTAGAACAAGCTTTAGATCTAGACTTGGACTTCAGAAAGGCACTCACAAATGGCCCCCAAAAGCTTGTTGCGCACCTAAAAATTTATGAGATTTTTGTAAAATTTTCATCGTGTAATTTTTTGTAATTCCTAGTTCGACTCTGGTAAAAGTAAAAAGCGTGATGTGAATGATGTAATTAAGTAATATTACTGTAAATATGATGTAATAGTGGGTGGTTAGTCTTTGTAAGTTTTCTTGATGTAAATTTGGCCTCATTTATGAGAGAGGTTGGAGTCAAAGTTAATTGAAGAAGTTGTTTTTAACTTCCCTAGACATTGGGGTTTGGTTGGAACACCTCATGGAACAGTTCTTAGAGTCACAGATTTGACCCCTTAGAGTGGGGATATGTTTTTCTAGTATTCATGTATCAGTTTCTCACTCATAGAACAGGTTGGATTTCAGAGGAGAGAACTATTGTAGCTTGTACTTGGACATTTTCTGGAAATCAAAGGACACAGTTTGGAGCTATTATCTAGGAATTAATGTGCAGCAAGTTTGTGATGTTTTTTTTTCTTTGTTATAGATTTATATGAAAGATATTCATCTTCTCTTTCCATTCATCAATTCTTCAATGGGTTTCCTTATAGTTTATAAACATGATTCTTTGCATAAGACTCCATTTTGATGGAAAAATCATTATGCGTTACTTTCTTTCTTGCTTAATGATTTCATGTTTCATGCTCATTAAGACCTTTTGCTTGTTCTAAACACTACACTACACCGACAAACCTTAAGATCCATCACAAAAGTATTGCTACCTTGCTTCTTTATATCTTTGTTGTTGTAACCCTTTGATCCTTTCATCGATCTACCTATTTCTTCTCCCTTATCTAGCAGCAAAACCCTAAATTTTCAAAAACCCACTTGAGCCTAGTTATCTGGTCTAAAATCCTTTACATTCCATTCATCTCTTGACTATGATTTCATAGAGAAATCCCTCTCTGGTTTGGTAGAGCTAGCTACCAAACTAAAAGCTTGGTCTATGGTTACCTCTGTCGATCTCCTCTCAGCTTGGGACATTGTGGAGGATAACATAAGGCAATAGTTAACATAAATCATCTTTTTATAAGAAATGATGGAGATACGTAGAACCAAATAGTTTGAGGTCAAGACGCTTTTGAATTATTAAAAAATGAAGTGCATTATGATTATATGGTACAAAGTTTTAGTATTATCTATAAATATAAGTAGATATAGTAAAATTTTTCCTAATATTTCAACACATTCTATCTATTTATAATTGAAAACATGTAGCTTGCTAAAATGAAAAACTATACACGCATAAAAATTTCTTAGCATAATATATATGTGCTCTGACTTCTCAGGAACAGCAAGGAAGGACTTAATTTCATTATTAAATGTTTTAATAATGTCTATACCTATTACTTACCATTTCAAATAGAAGTGTTGAGCGTGACAACTACCAAAAAAATATTATTATTAGACATATTGGAAGAAAACTCCTTGAATTAAGCATAAAATATAACACTTATATTTGAAAAACCTATACAAATGGAAACATCTCAAATAGTGATAGATGAACTTAAGCCCTTTCATTGAAATAACTTACCACTTCTTTGGTATCAATTTTAGAATCCAAACTAAATCCCAAAAAGTAGCCATTATTGAACTTCTTTCCTTCTCATTCTCCAATTCAAAATGGTGAGCCACATGCTTGTGGTCATAAGGCATAATAGAAATGGCAACCAACACTTGAGATGATGCCATTAGCTGCAAATCCTTCTATCCTAAGTATTTATTGTAGCTTTTCTGGAGGATATAGAGCTTGTACTATGCATAAGCATGATACACATGACTTTCTAATAGCCAAAATATATTTTCTAACTTTGAATAGAAAATTTCCATCATTTGAGGTTTAGGAGTCTTCTTCAGAATCTTGACCATACACATAAGGCCAGGAATATCTTCTATAGAGTGAAAATATTCCTACATATCATATGCCATTCGTCATAAGAAATAATATAAGGCAACAATATATTACAAATAAAAAATTAAGCTCATCAACCTGTCAGAGCTCAAGCTCAGTTGCAGCCTTCAGTTGCTCAAACCTTGTATCAAGTTAAAGCTATAAACTCTCGTGGAGATTCAACTTAGTCCTATCTCTTTGATCCCTGCACTTATTGAAATTCACAAGATGTTTGTGTATTATTTCACTAAGTCAACGAAACTATGTTGTCCATTTATATTAAAAACATAACTGAAAGGCTCAATGTGTAGTCATCTGCCAATCCGTTTAGGATTGTAGTTAGCCATTCTAGGATAAAGAGCTTATTCAAAACACTTTTAACATGCAACTAAAAAATAGCACAATATTTTTCCTTTATGTAATCATTAGATTTTATACCCATTACACATGCTATAAGGAGTGGAGCATGTTTCTCTGTCATTGAAACAAAATATATACTCTGTTTTTGAAAAGCAATATATAGAACAACTATGCCATATTTTCCATAGACAAACATTTAAAGCTCCTAAAACAAGATAGTTAAGGCTCAATCAATGTCAGTGTATCCATTGTTGAGATTGCGGTAAGCTATTTGGTGTTGTTAGCGAAATTATTAAGTGGAATACATGTGAACGACCATTACTATAAAATTATCCAAATTAAGCAATTGTTCCATCTATTCCAGCACTAGTTAATATGCACTCACCGCATATGATGCTTCTAGCTTTGAATTGTTACGATTCAAGAAGTATTTCAAATATGATCCTATATGTTTCCCAAACAAATTTAAAGCATGGGGTAACTAGTTACTAATCAGACTTGTCTTTCCTTTTCTCTCCATTGATATAACTGAGCATCAAGTCATCTGGCATATTCTCTTCCTCTAAGTCCTCAACATAAAGAGCAATCTTAGATGCTTGTGCTTGAGCTTGAGCTTGTTCAACCTTCTCGTTGGAGAGATGGAGGAAATACTTGATAACCTCCTCCAAGGAACTGACATTCATTTGTAGGCATACAATGCGATATTGAATAAGTCCATCCTCTACAAACCTGCCACACCTCATATCCACACAAAGTTCCACATATTTGAACATTATCTTTTCCAATGTCTTTTTCCATGCTATGTACTGCTTTGATGTTATCAATTTGTGAAGTTACTATAAGGATTCTTTCTTATGGACAACATTCATCAACTCTGCATACAATTTACAATAAAGCTCCTTATATCGAAGCACAAAAATGTCAACATTTATAACTAATTATTATTCTCCATAATTTCTGAAATAATACAAGATAAAAAATATTTAGGCACTCTCGGGACATAAATAATCATGACAAATCACCTAAAATTCTTAATTTTCTATGTAGAATAATAAAAGTGCAAATATCCTCTCATTAGTGATTGTGAGAAGAATCATAAGAGTACATCCCTGATAGGAAGTGTATCCTTGCCCCAAGTCACACACTTGAGGTTGAAGTTCAGGTTCAACAATGATTAGGTTTAATTATAGTTCAATTTTTTCGATGAGGTTGATATGAGGTTTTCCATTAGGTTTATCTATATAATATATAAATTATATATATATATATATATATATATATATATATATATATATATATATTATATATATATATATATATATATATATATATATATATATATATATAGCTAATATGGACTTGGAAACTACCAAGATAAACTACAAGATTGAGTTCTGACATGATGTTATTTATGAGATTAAGCTATGGACTTCGTGAATGACCATAAGGTTCATCGAACCTCAAATATTTTTTTAGGTTCTCCAAATTTCAAATCTCAATGTTGAAGTTCAAAGAACCTTGAAACATGGTCCTTGCCTAAGTGGGTTTGATGTGAGAATACAAAACAATTGTAAAGCAATAAAGAGCAAATGCACTAGAATTTTTATAATTTTACTGTAACAATCAACACTATAATGAAACAAAAATGGAATATCCCTATCCTAGTTTATATAATAAAAAATATCATGGGTCAAAATAGTCATATCAACCATTAGAAACAACATAAATTAAAATTTATTTTCGTAATCCAACATAAAAAAGAGAAAACCATTTTAAACAATGGGAACATTAGAGACACAAATCAACAATTGTAGAGTATTAGTAGAAACAAGTAAAATGATTCACATTCATGCCAACAACACTAAATTTGATTCAAAAGCTTGATTTTTTAGTATAAAAGGGAAAAATACACTAGATATGTCCTTCACATCCTAAATACACAAGATTTTTAGTATGTCAAAATTGGCATGACCTAAAAACGTGGCCTCAAAGATATACTATATAGACAAGAATACAAAAAATGAATGTCTATACATAGTACCCTAAAATGGTCCTTACAAAAATTCAAGGTACAAAAAATCTGGCAACAAGGGCCTCCTACGAATATGAATGGTTTAATGCAATTTCTATAGTGAAAACTTTAAAATACCAAAAAGTCAAGATCAAGTATAAAGACAACTGAAAATAATGCAATGGTGAACCTTTGTAGAAGAGAATTCGAATATTCAATGCCCATTAGCATATCTATTACATCCACATCGTAAACATGGACTAGATGTGTAGTTTTTGGAAAAAATAATCAAATTTTCAAAAATAAAGATAGGCAGTTTGAAAACCCAACCTTAGGACTTGATTAATTCAGCTAGTACAAAGAAGCAAAAACCCTTTTTAATCTCAAGATCCCATCTAGATGAAAATTTCCTATAATTTAAACACTACAAAAATATTCAAATACACGATTTTATCATACCAACTGGTGAAGCTTATAAAATAATACAAATTTTAAAAATGTTTGAAAAAAAAATCCATGTAATGAGAAATCTTTGTGAATTATACATACCTTCGACTCAATTGAGTGTGTTTTCCAAATTGGCAAAGGTTATCATGATGATGAAACCCGTAGAATTCAAAACATCACGAACCCACCAACATTATAGATAACTGCTCGACTATTACAAACATATATGAGATTTCCACAAACCCTAAGTCCCAGAGCACAAAAAAGGCACTGGTGCAGACTAGATAACACATCCTGAGATGTTGTAGGGGCATCACCAAAGAAACCATTTCAAAAAATGGGAACATTAGACACACAAATAAACAAGTGCATAGTATCGGTTGAAACAAGTAAAATGATTCACTTTCATGCCAACAACACTAAATTTGATTTAAAAGCTCAATTTTTCAGTATGAAAGGGAAAAATAAACTAGATATGTCCTTCACGTCCTAAATACATAGGATTTTTAGTATGTTGAAATGGGCATGACCTAAAAAGGTGACCTCAAAGATATAGACAAGGATATAGAAAATGAATGTCTATACATACTACCCTAAAATGGTCCTTACAAAAATTCAAGGTACAAAAAATATGGCAACAAAGGACTGCTATGAATATGAAAGGTTTAAAGCAATTTCTATAGAGAAAACTTTAAAATACCAAAAACTCAAGATCAATTATAAAGACAAAAATGAAAAAAATGAAATGGTGAACCTTTGCAGAAGATACTCTAAATCTCCAGTGCCCATTAGCATATCTATTACATCCACGTCTTAAACATGGATAATGTGTGGTTTTTGGAGGAAATAAACAAAATTTCAGAAATAAAGATAGGAAATTTCAAAACCCAACCATAGGACTTGGTGAACCCAATGAGTACAAAGAAGCACAAACCCTTCTTAACCTTAGGACCCCATCTGGATGCAAATTTCCTATAATTTCAACACTACAAGAAAATTCATATACAAGATTTTATCAGACTAGCTATTGAATATTATAAAATAACACAAATTTAACAAATGTTTGAAAAAAAACCCACGTAACGAGAAATCTTTGTGAATGATACATACCTTCGACCCAATTGAGAGTGTTTTCCAACTTCGCAAAGGTTTCCATGATGATGAAACCCCATAGAATTCAAAACATCATGAACCCACCAATGTTATAGATAATTTTTGGGCTATTAGAAACACAGAGGGGATTTCCCAAACCCTAAGTCCTAGAGAGTGAAAAAGGCACCAGCGCAAACTAGATAATGCATCCTATGACGATCGAGGGGCCTCGCCAAAGAAAACACCTGTGTTTTATTTTTTTAGTTTCTATGCCATTTGGAACTTAAACAAATCTATGATTATTTTAGGAGCATAACTCAAACCTAGCACCTTGACTTTGTGAAGCTCGAAATTTTATCAAAGACCTTTTACTTTGGGGTCGAGTGGGAGAGATAATTTTGCATTGGATAGTAGAAATGAAGTACACTCATGAATATATTTGTCTGTCTTTGGTAGCTTATTAGAAGGAAATCTACACTTTCCCAAGTCTTTTTGATCAAATCTTCTATGCTTGTCATTTTGGCATGGAGGGAGGGATAGAAAATGCAGAGTTCCAAATTTCATTGGAAAATAAATCTTAAATTATGTTGTGTTATTACGTTGCTTTATTTTAGTCCTTATTTTAAATATATAAATTATATTTTTATTAATAAAAAATGCATTATACAAATTTTACAAAATTAATATTTAATTTCAAATTATCAATTTGGCTATGAATTTTATTATGCATTAGTATTATTCATATAGTTATATGAAAATATCAATGTTAAATGGAAGAGTTTATAGATTTAGGGTTTGGCTTCAGTTGATATTTCGAAAAAATATTTTTGAAAAATTTTGATGATATAAATTTATATAATATGGAACTTACTAAATTAAAAATTATTTAGAAGAACAAGAAGGTGTATGAAGAGAAAATAGGAAAAGGATTGGATATATTTATAGTGTCAAATGCTTGGTTTGATGATCCTGTCAAAATTAGACATTGGGTAAGTGCTTAATGGGAATTCAAACACTTTTCAATTTTCATTGAAGTAGCTTCTACTAGGATGAAAAATCCTAGTCCATATGAATTTAACTTCGGTGGATGGTAAAGGAGGACTATGATAGATTGATAAAAGATTTTATGATTCCCTTGGACCCACTAGAGAACAAACTAGAAAAAGTGAAGCAGGCTTCTAATACTTTGGCACATGCAGCTAAGAAGATTAAAGATGAGAAAGTTATATATTTGGTGGAAGTAAATTAGAGGATTTTATAATAAATAAGTGGTTTCTTACCTTCTGAAGAACCATAAGCTAAAGACATCATTTTCAAAGAACATAGAGAAAGTTGTTGTTGGAAAAGGAAGAACCTCATAAACTTGAGAGTAGGGTTGTTTGGCTATTAAGTTGGGATGAAAATACTAAATTTTTCCATTGTTATGCAAGCCATAAGAGAAACATCATTACTATTTGGAAGGTGGTGAGAAGAGATGGGTCAGTGTCTTCTAATTTTGAGAATATTTCTTAGATGGGGATATACTATCTTACAACCATCTATAATGTTGAGAGAAGAGCTATTATAGAAAAGGTAATCAAGAAGACTTCATTTTCCCTAGCTTTGCAAGTGTAGTAAAAATGACCTATCTAATGGAAGAGGTGTCAAAGGAAAATTTTCATTTTGTGCTACAAAGTTCCCAAAAAGACAAAGGTCTGAATATAGATGGGTAGACAATGGTTTTCTTATTTAATAGGCATTTTAAACATTCTAGAAGAGGAAATGTTGAAAGTGGTTAATGAATCAAGATCCTTTAAGAGGATCTGAGCACCATTTAATGTGAGTTTCATATCCCTTATTATGGAATTTGATAACCGAGTTTCCTTTGAGGAATACAAAACTATATATCTATGTAGTTTCAATTATAGGATTCTTATAAAGGTCATTGAAAGAAGGGTTAAATGTTTTCTTTCAAAGTCCATTTCAAGTGAATGGTTTAGTTTTCTATAAAAGAGGAAGATTCAAAAGGTTATTGGAGTGGCAAAAGAATGACATTAATAAATCTTGAAAGTTAAAACCTATGGTAGTAAAGGTTTACTTATCAAAGGATTGGCTTTAATTGGAGTTGATGCTTATTCATTTGGGATTATGTGTTTCATTTGTGAATTATTCATGAATTGTATTACTACAGTTTCTTTCTCACTGTTGATTAGTGAATGCATTATTGCTTTCTTTAAGCTAGAGAGAGGATTAAATCAAATTTGTCCTCTTTCTCCCAAACATTTTATTATTATAGAAGAAGGTTTGATTAGGACCCTATTGGATGCTAAGAGATCTATTGCATTTAAAGATATTAGAATTGGTAGCTTAGTCACTTGTCCCATTTGTCATTCAATGATGTCATCCTAATTTTTTGTAATGGGACTAAAATAGATGTGGTTAATTTATAATAGATTTTAAACATGTATTATTTAGTTATAGGTATGATGATAAATGTTAGGAAATCTACTATTTATTTTACTGGGAGCGTAAAATAGGATTTTACAATTTTTTTAGGCTGAGTTGGATTTGGGAATGAAGTCTTTAGGATTTATCTTAAAGCCAATTAATTATCAAAAAATATATTAGATATAGTTGATCACAAAGGTTGAAAAAGAGAATAGATCTTTGTGTCATCACTGGTTATCAATATTGTCTTAGTAAAGCTGGTTTTAGAGGAAAAACCTATCTATTAGATGTCATTAGCATGGATTCTAAGAGGTGTTATAAAGGTGATAAGAAGGATCAATATTAGGTCTATCTCTTAGGTGAAAATAGAAAATTAAGAATCCTTAGGCGATTTGGCATGAGAGTGCTTGAAATTTTTTTATCTTGTATTATTTTGATGATTATGGAGAATAATAATAAATTATCATTATTGAATTTTTTGTGCATTGACATAAGGAACAATACATAAGAAGATCTTCTCTCATTATTTCATGTTTGAGTTGAAATGTTTTAGAAAAATAACTATAAAAAATAAGCCCATTCATCAAAACCATTGGGGCTCATATTCCTCTCTACCATATTCTCCAAATACTTTAAGCTCTATTGCATATGGGAAACCTTACAAAACCCGTGATTACAACATTATATTCACAACTATAATGAAGTTTGGTTAATATATGTTATGACATATTATTTGATATTATTAATTAAGTCTCATGGGCTAGGTTGTCTGTACATAAATAGCATATTACATAGTTGACAAAAACAATTAAGAGGAGATGAAGTGTTGATCAAATACTGTATATAGTGCACAACTTACAATTACACACTCATCCCTTCTTTTTGAAACAACATGGTCATGGAATTAGAAAGATCCTTTGAGGAGATTCAGATAAGACCACTTGATCTCTATCCAAAGCTTAGACACCATGTATAAAAATCTACACAATCAGAATATTTAGGGCCATGTGTAGGACTAGTCTAAGAAAGGTCCAATCTACACAATAAAAATCGTTTTATAGGTGCGGGTTCATAATAATCACCTCGAGGTTATTATATTTGATAGTATATATAATCTCCTGTGCAATAGTAACCTCATCTTGAATTTCTCTTTGACAAAAAAAACCTGAATTGTTTCTAGGTGATACCATATGATAGTGTAGGTTTTATCCTATTAGCAATGATTTTGGAAATCATTTGTATAAGGGGTTGCAAAGAGGGATAGGCATGTAATCAAAAAAATTTGGTGCATGTGAAACCTTAGAAATCAATGTAATGAAAGTGGAATTAATATCACCAGGGATATAACCAATCTCCTGAGCCATCGAAGATTGTACAAATTTCAATGGACGACCCCGATCACAGACAATCTCTGATGTTCCATGTCACCGATTTCCAAATCTAGGTGGGCACTTAGTAATTTGATATCCAAAATTATGATAACCCGGGCATCAAAAAGGAATTTCCCAATAGTCAATTTGCTGCCTAATAGAGAAGCCACCCCAATTGATCTCCACCTTTACGCGAAGGCCAGGAGCGAACTCCACCTCCACCAAAAGCCATGTGATACGTTTATCTCTCTATAACACGCTTGCTTCGTCAAGGAAAGTAAATTTACCAATGGAATTGTTGATCATCATCAGTGATTCATGTGACCAGAATATGAGAGGTAAACCATGGATTTTAGCCCTAAGCAACTACCATGACAAGGCATGGATCAAATCCCACATGCCAGTGATGTAAAGAGAGGAAAAAATTGCCATGACCCCAATACGATCCCAAAATATTCAAAGCATCATCATCTTTAGTAAAGTGTAAGAAGAACCACTGATTGTATAAAATTCTAAAAAGAGGAGAGTGCTTAAGAATAGGGTACCAGTGTTATTTAACCCAAGATGCCATCTAAGAGAAATCCATTAGCAGATAAGATAAATTACCCACCAAAACATATTGTTGTAATTCTACCACCCATTCCCAAAAAGAAATTGGAACCAAAAATCAGTTTCTGATAATCCAGATCAACCATAATTGCCTTCTTTTTCCGTGAACGATGGAATTTTTTTTTCCATGGATTACCACATTTTGGTTCAATAATCGGTGGGGATACTGAAACATTTGAATTCACATGTATAGTTTCATGTACAGGAGATGTCCCATAGGGATGAATTCCCGACTTAGGGTAGCCATGACTCTCCGCCTCAATAGTCACATGTAACAACACATCGAGTAATGGCATGTCACCATCCCAGTTGCGTCCAATCTTAATTGACATCCTACCAATAAATGCAAAGGTCATTTATACATCTAACAATACCAACACTCTGTGATCCCACCTATATGTGCACCAAAGTAGAGAGCATTGCCAAAAAATACCTTGTGTATTAGTGTCTAAAAAAACCTCAATAAAATATGTAAACAAGGTAAATTACTGTCACTTATCAATTATAGACCCCACTTGATGTAGGTTGTCACCAGCTCAATCCACTAGGATACCCCTTCAAATACAATAGATTGACCAATCACCTCCGACCAATGTCCTTCATAAAATATCATCGAGTACATAATCGAAAAGATCTTCAATGATGACACAAACCATTAATGGATTGTCCCTCATATAATCAATGGCCAACTTGGAAATAAATATCAGCCCGAACCAATTAATGACCCCAAGAGACTCCTTCGTGATCTAATTCAAAATTCAAATATGTTACCAACTCCACCAACCAAAATGAATTCACCAATCCAAAACTAGAGAGGAGCAGGAATATCCATAGGAGAAAAGGTTCAAAAGAAATACCATGTAAAAAAACTGGCTAGTGCATCTCAGATAGACCACAAATAAGACCAACATGTAGCATCTAAGTTCCTTGGAAATCCCTTGACCAAACAATCCCAAACTGAAGAAGGAGTAGGAATATCCACATGACCAAAGGTTTAGAAGAAAGACCAGGTAAACAACCCTCTAGTGCATCTCAGATAGACCATAGAGTAGACCAATAGTTAGAGTGGAATTTTTTTTTTTATTAGTGTACCTTGAAACAAAAAAAATAGTAGATATCCTTGAGATCATCCATAATTAGGATAAAAACTAAATCCATCTCAAATAATTATGCTTAGACTTATGCACCCAACAACACCAACAATTTTACCAACGAAAGCTACATTTAATCCATCTACCTCCACACCTACAACCAAAATTATTTGCCTTGGAAATTTTATGACTAATGCTTCCACAATCCAATCTTTTATCCTCAACATTTAATTCTCGCAAAAGTTGTCGTGGATATTTTGAAGTAGGCATACTGTCTTCCAATGGATATTCTATAATTTTCCTCCACCATCCTTGTAGAAATTATGTTGTATATTTGAAACTACTCATGAAGTTTTAATCAAAATCACAAGACACAAGCCTACTCTACTGCTATGTGGAAGTTAATTCACAATTTAGAACAAAAATTTCCATACATGCAATAAGAAATAGCACACATGCACACAATATTTTTCCACGGGAAAGTAATCTACTAAAAACTCCAATGCCTTCTTGCAGTAATATGATTAATAGATATGTATTACAATTGGGTTTCTCAACTGAGCATAACCTGCAAGTGATAAACTATCTCTCTTCTCTTTCAAAATATCTAACCCAGACTTAGTCAGTTGATGCCTCTCTGTGAGCCCATATTTCATTGTTCAATTCCTTGAGAAATTAGGCCCTCATTATTTATGAATTTCTACAAAACGAATTGTGCAATTCCCAAGGTTGATCGTCTGACTGCTTGCAACACCTGTACACTCAGGACTAGTCTACAACTTACATTACACTACCTTGGAATATCCACCACATCCAAGGAACTCAACTTCTATGCATGCACTAGCTATTTTGGGCTGATTGATGAGTTAACTAGATGATCAATGAGTTTGACTGAAGTCCCACTGCACAACTAACCTTCCACTAGTTCCTCCAATAGTTGGAACTAGTTTAATTGAAAACAACTTGATATAACTAATTTTGATTGCTACAAATTAACAATCACATAGGATTAATTGAAATCTAACTCCTCCGACTCAAATTTAGTAAGTAAACCAGGTGATGCAAGCCATGTCACACAAGTTAATTGCATCTAAGTTGCCTGCTAATGTGGAATTTTCTCACTTTAATCAAGGCAAAATTAAATTGAGAATTTCTTGCTGCTTTTTTCAACACTCCCTCTCAGCAAGAAGGGGATTATCAATGATCCCTATCTTGCACCTATGGAGCTTGAACTTCCCTCTTGAAAAATATTTTGTCAAAATGTTAGCAACCTACTCCTCTGTCAGAATGTAGTGTAGCAACATTATCCACCTCTGCACACAATCCCATAAATGGTGATACCAAATACTTATATGCTTGAATCGATTGTGAAATACAAGATTCTCAAAGAGCTTGATGAAGCTCTGATTATCACAGTAGATCATAGTTGGATTCATCATCTACCCAAATAATCCAATAAGTATATTTCTCATCCATATCACCTCACATGTTGCTTGACTTGCAGCCATGTATTCTACTTCTATCGAGCTGAGCGCCACAGATCTTTGCTTCCCGTTGTACCAAGAAAAAATTGTGGAACCAATAATGAAAATTCCTCCTGATGTACTCTTTTGGTCTGATATACTTTGCCCCCAATCTGCATCCGTGAAGCCACACATCATCACTCCCTTTGCTAGTTTGTACCATAGTCCAAACTAGGTAGTGCCTCTGAGGTATTATAAAACATGATTAGATACTTTCCCAAATAACTTGGTTGGCCTAACCATAGCTTGGCTTAGTTGGTTGATTGCATAACACATATCTGGTCATTTGTTCCCAAGATACATGAGTGAATCTACTAGTTATCGATAAATCATAGAATCCACTTCTTCACCTGAAGGGGCATCTTCCTTCCTCCAGTTGGTCACTAGAGGTGTTTCCATGGGTTTACAACTCTTCATGCAGAATCTCTGTCACATCTCATTCTCATACTTTCCTTGAGAGACAAATAGTTCCCCATCGCTTAGCCATACTTCCGACCCGAGGAATTAGTGCATGAGACCTATGTTCTCAATTTCAAATTCCCTTGAAAGGTTCTCCTTGCAAGATCTCATTAGAAACTCATCACTAGTTAAAATAAAATCATCAACATATCAGATAATAATAAGCAATTTACTTTCTACCAAGATGTGATAGAGGTTTTCATCTGCTTCACTTTTGGTGAAGCCCAAAATGTTGAGATAACTATTGATCTTGGGGTACCAAGCACAAGGTTCTTCTTTGAGACTATACAATGCTTGCTTGAGTCTACACACATGAGACTCTTGATGAAATGTTTAAAAATCTTTTGGTTTCTAGATGTAAACCTCCTCCTCAATAACCCCATTGGAAAATTTTGTTTATACATCCATCTGGTAGATCTTCCACCCCATTTGCGTAGCCAGAGCAAGAATTGATCTAATGGATGAGTACCTTTCTACAGGAGGAAAGGTCTCCTTGTAGTCAATTCCCTAAACTTGAGAGTACCCCTTGGCCAAAAATATAGCCTTATACTTCTCTATGCTTATGTTTGCTTCTTGTTTCACCTTGAAGATCCATCTTGAACCCACTATTAATTTATCTGTTGATCTTAGGAACACTTCCCAAATAGTATTCTTTACAATGGATTCATATTCATTCACCATTGCATAAACCCATATAGGTTTCTCTATTAGCTCCTTGAAATAGGATGGCTTAGTATCTATAAGCTTAGTCATAAGAGCCATGTAGCTAGTGTACCTCTCAGGTGACCTTCTTTTCTTGTGCAAATTTGAAAGAGCACCCACATTCTCCCTCACATCCTGCACAAGTCTATCAATTTCCCTTTTTCTTTTTCTACCTTCTCTAGACGTTTCTACTTGAGTGAATGTCTCCATTCTCTTCTCCTTAATTTGTGGTTACTCCACAACTTCCTAAGGCTCCTCCTTTAGAGATAAAATCTCCTCTTTTTGTGGGATCTAAAACTCCCTCTCAAGAGAGCACCACATCGCTTTCTCCTCATCAAACTTTACATTCACTTCGCACAACTATCATTCAGAGGGATAGAAAGTACACAGAATAGTTGTGGGGAATTTTTGTGTAAACCACAAATACCCCCAATTCCACAGTTGACCCAAGCTTATTCCTTGATTCTTTGGAGACATGGACATAAATAGAGGCTCCAAAAATCCTTAAGTGCGACAAATTAGGCTTTATCCCCAAGAAAGACTCCACCGATGTAATCATGACAAGAATCTGATGAGGACTCCAGTTTTGCAAATAGACTATTGTGTTGCATGCCTCAACCCTAAACTGCAAAAGTAGGCCTTGGTCATGCAACATCACCCTCATTGCTCCCAAAATGCTACGATTCTTTCTCTCAACCAGCCCATTCTATTGTGGGTTAGGAGGTGTTGTCAAATCTTGTTGAGTGCCTTTTGTCACACATAATATTTTAAATTCATTCAACACATACTCACCTCCATTATCGCTCTTGAGAGCCTTCATGTTCTTACTGGTTTCCTTCCCAACCATTGCTTTGAATTCTACGAACTTGGAGAATGACTCATATTTCTTTCACATTAAGAAGGTCTAACACTTGCATGATAAATCATCAATAAAAATGACATAATATTTGTGTTTGATAGTGGAAGCTATCGAGAAAGATCCACAAACATCATAGTGGATCCTTTCTAAGAATGCATGTGCTTTAGTGTCATGATCATGGAATGTGGATTTTGTGTAGTCCCCCAACATACATCCTTTACATACATCTTGTTGCTCAAGTTCTCCTTTAGGGAGGCCGGTGGTTATTTTTTATATAATCTTGAAGGTTTCATGATATGAATGGCCAATTATTGTGTGCCAAAGTTCACAGGCACCACGGCCCTACACTTTCTCTGCCTTAGAACTTAATGCATCATAATATTCCACATTTAGCTTATATAGGTTCTTCACATGAACACTAATAAAATTCACCTATCTCATGGCTATGTGTCTCAGGAATGCTTTTCCTTTGCTGAAGATCACATCATAACCATGGTCTTCCAAAACTATAAAAGAAATGAGATTTTTCTTTAGGTCTAGAAGAAACATGACATCCTTGATCCTGAGAGGGGAGCTCAAATCCATCTCAAAGGTGATTGTACCAATATCAGTTGCGATGCGCCTTCCGTCGTCCCTTAGCTTAATGTGCATTTGGAGATATTTCTCCTCCAGGGTAGAGTCAAGCTCGAACTATGAAGCCAAGGCTTCACCTCCTACTCCTCCTAAGGTATTCTTACTTTCCTTTTTGTGTGGACACTTTGTGGCACAATGCATTTATTCATGACAATCAAAGCATTTATTTCTTGACAAATCTTTCTTCTTTCCCCCTAGGCTGGATTCTAGTTTGGTTTGAGATTTCTTCCCTTTTCTCTTCTTTCCCTTTCCAACCAATGAAAATATTTTTTCATCCTTGTGCTTGGATGAGGTCCCATCTCTGGTATTTTGCATTATTTCGTCCTGTACCATATCAGACTAGAAGTGTCCACAATTCGGTAGTTTCTCCATCCTGTTCATTAAATCTTGATAGTTATGCCAGCTCTTGGAAGGCTCAAAAGGGCTAGGCTTACCAAGTCATCCTCTGAAACAATAACACCAATTTCTGCAAGCTCATCAGAACTTGTGTGAACCTTCTCAGATACTGTGGGATAGTGTCATTCTCCTACATCTTCATATTTCAAAGTTTATCCTTGAGTGTCGGCTTCTTGTGGTCACTACTATTCTAGAACCACTAGTACAAAATGACTAATTAGTTACTAAGAAAACAACTAAAATTTGCATATAAAAAACTATTTTTCAATCGATGACTAGTAGTAGCTAATTTACAATATCTAATAACGTGACCAACTTTTAGTCATTTTTAGCTTAGTCATTAATTGGTTTCCTCAATTTCACCATCTAGTAGTATATTTAGTCATAAATTTGGTCACTAATTCTTCATTGGTTTGGTCATTAATTATCGCAATTAATGACCAAATATACAACAAAATATATTACTATATGAATCCTCGAGAAAACCAATTAATGACCAAATAAATATGACCAAAATGTTGGTCGCATTATAAGATAATGTAAATTAGGTACTAATAGTCATATATATGCAAATTTTAGTATTCATTTGAAACCAATTAATGACCAAAGAAATATGACTAAATTTTAGTCATGTTATAAGATACTGTAAATTATCTACTAATAGTCATATATATGCAAAATTTAGTCATCATTTTAATAGAAAGAATTATCATCTGCAATAGTCATTTATATTTATTTGGTATTTTCATATTCATTATATAAACGACTGATTTTGTAGTTTCTATTCATTTCATTTAATTCCATTCATAATCATTATAAAAGACTAATTTAGTCATATATTCATTTTATTCATGTTCATCATTAATTAATATAAACTACTAATTTAGTAGTTTTAGATTGATTTTATGTGTTCATTATTAATCAACATAAATCAATTAGTATGATTTTTCCACTAAATTTAAAAAAAATTCCATACAATGTGCATGTTTATCTAATATGTTAGCGCAATGTTACATATGTTAATTACAAGACTAAATAATATCAAGTGAAAATAAAAGTAATTTCAGCCATATAAATTTTATTATATAAAATATCAAGTATTGCAATGTGAGTTTCCAACTTAATATCGGTTGGACTACAATTTACAAATGAACTATTGTTTCATCATTTCAAAACATTATCACTGTGTTGCCAAAGCATTACAAGTGAATTCACCAACTCTGAAGGCTTGACCATCAATGTCTATGAGTGTGTCTTATGCAAGATATTGGCTTTAAGGGTATCACTAGACATATTCTCTTCTCTCTTTCATTTTTCATTTGTTGCTCCAATGTTATTGTTATCCTCTTTCTTCAATTGCTGCTTCTTACCATCAATATTGAGTTCCTCTCCTGAAAATGAAAGAAGATACAATGCAAAGTATAAGGCATGAAAAATGATGAATACTTGAATATAAAATAAAGTAGACTATAAAATATTTATACAACATATACCTCAACATTCGATAGTGGCCACTATGTGGCTAGATGACCTGTATAAACAAAGCAAAGAAAATGTCACCATAAAAAATAACACCCTAGGAACTTAGTATTCAACCTTCAATAAAACCTTAGGAACAATCATATCGACTAAGTTACATGTTAAAAATATCAGGCAATAGATAACTTGTGAAAACAACTGGAAAAAAAAAAAAAATCAATGCAAAAAATATCCTTATTACTTGTTCTAAAAGAGTCATGTTCCTTAAATTTGGATATTCTTTTGCCCACAGTAAAAGTTCTTGGCTATTATGACTTATGTTTTTAGGATCATGAGATTGATCCAACATCATATTGGATTGGGGAGACAAAATGATTCAACTTTCCAATAAGCCTACCTCACTTGGTTGAATGAAGGTGCTAGTTGTGAGTGGTGTCAAAACCTTAGGGAAGAAAAACACTAAGGCCTTAGAAAATATATCACCACTTGTAAACTAAAAGAAAAAATTTCAATCCCACAATGGCCTCTGGGAGTACATTTCGTTGGCTGGATATCACACTCTGAGAGATGATTGTCTAATATAATGAGAAGTGTAAATATATTGTTACAATGGCCCTCACAGTTAGACCCTATAGTTGTGTCTTAAATATTAATCATATTATACTATTTAATTATAAATTATGATTTATCAGATAATTATTAGTTTGAGTAATTAGTCTCAAATTGCATTTTAGTATTTCTATATACATGAAAATATTCAAAATAAAAAAGGTACCTATTGTGACTAGTTAATTTCGAGTGAATCTAAATACAGAATAAATTTTGGTGCCTCGGTGTTTCTCTAGTGGTTATCCACTCATTGTACCAATTGATCCCATGTCCTCTACTACTTTTGGTGAATTCCTCTTTGATGATGTCGAATGCCAATGCAATGGACATTTATCCTTGATGTGTTTTTGAGCCAAAGGGAAGCTCCACAAGTAACAACCAAAAAGTAGTCTCAAATATATTGTCGGGGGCCAAAATGCAGTAATTATATGACAAGCCAAGAAACACTGCACGTTACTCATCTTCCCTTTAGTATTGATTAACAATTTCTTTACGTGGTCATGTAATACTAAAGTATCAAGTATGGAAATTTAAAGTTATCCATCGATCAATATCAACTTTGAGAGTGCTTAGTAGTTAATACTTCCTATTACACACACTGTAGATCACCAACTTCAAGGATAGCAATATAAACACAACAAAAATGAAATTAAAGGAAATCCTAAGAAGTCAAATGCGACTAATCTTGAGTCAAGAAAATACCAAGACCTTCACATTAGCAAGGCATTCTTAGGAACTAAAACAGAAAATCCTTCCATTGTATCATTTTCACCTTTTATTTAATTTCTTTAATTGAGAACATAACTTTCAGAAGAAAAAAAAAATTCATTGAAAAATGTCTCAAAATCCTAACAAATGCTCAAGGGATTGTCGTATCAATTAAATAGAAAGGAAATCATTTGATATGCTTTTAACTTGTGAAATATATTGAAGAATATGAAGCTTTCTCATCCCTTGCTCCTAATCAAATTTTAATATGTGGGTTCCAATCAAGTAATAAATTTCCCTCCAATATAGTTAAGAGATCACTTTGGAGAAGGACTTCTAGAAGCATTGGGATAGTCGAGATGAAATTAACTAGGAGGAAAATGAAGCACTTTAGTGGGTGCTTCAAAATTATTAAACGCAACCGAAAATGATTTTATACTCCCTCCACACATTTTAAACAGAAACCATTCAGCTGCATCTCATATATTTTCCACCTTTCTGTAATATGTAATTCTTTGAGCAAGAATAGAGCATTCATAATATTGCCATGAAAGAGGGATCTTTATAATCCTAATAAGTCAAGCTCTAATAAATAAAAAATTTCTTGTAGTGAATAAATCATATATGGTAGATTTTAGTGATTAAAATGAAAAAATAATTCTTAATCTCATTACGACAAAAATAAATTCAACCCTAACTAGTTGGGATCTAACAAATCAAGAATTTCTTGTAGTAAAGTAAACTTACATGGTACATCCCAATTATTTGCAATGAAAACTTTATTCTTGATCTTATTACAAAATAGATAAATTCAAGGGTACATGCATATTTCCTTATCTGAGACAAACTTTGAACGCATTCCAAGATTTTATAGAAATATAATGATACAGTTTACCTGTAGGCCATGAGAAAGCTATCTACATCTAGCACCCGTCACTAGATAATAGTGTTATTGAGACACCATAGCATGGCATTAGAATCATGTAGATAGATAGTGTTACAGAGATACCTTGCAACACTTATTCAACACTACCTTCAATCTTCAAACTCATCAATTGATTTACTTTAGTAGTAAATTCTAGTTAGCTTTCATTAAATACAACCCGACAAAAGCCATTTATGATAGTTTTCATTTCCTTCTCTAGATGTATCCCCCTCTAGAAATAAAATAACTAATATTCCCCAATTTTTGAGGTACTTACTTCATGTTCAACATGGACCATTTGGTTCTTCACATGAAAAAGGTTGAAAATATTAGATGTATAATGGAAACAAACATGCAATTCAAGGTTTCTCCTAAAGTCATCCGCTTGGGGTAGCTCAAGTGGCAGTGGCTATGGAAATGAAGTCTCACCAAACTAGAATTATTGGGTTCAAATCTTGCACTACCCTCCCCTGTAGCGGGGTGAATAATGGGCATGTAAAACCATGAAAAGAGGATTCCTACTAAGCTTACAAAAAAAATGATTTCTCCTAAAGTCGCTTGGGTGAATTATAAAACACCATCTAGTTAAAACATGATATATGGTAGTAACAAAAAACTACCCAAGATCCCACTTAAGAATTCAAAATGTTGCAAATAGGACATGTCTTAAACAATATCAACTATTTAATTGCATAATCACATAAAATATACAAATCTTTAAAATGTTGAAAAGTGTGAAAAAAAGGGAGTTGGAATATTATAGTTATGTTAGGGTAGATATAACTATGTAAAATGTAACTTCTATCTAAAACACGTAAATGTAACTTCTATAGGTACATGAAATGTAACTTCTATATAAAAAAAAATGGAGTTGGAATATTATAGTTACATAGGGTAGATATAGCTAAGTGAAATGTAACTTCTATATAACAATCTAAATATCCTCTTTCAGTAATTTAAGAGACTAACATTTTTTTATATTCGGTTAATAACTTAATATTCCACGAAAAATAACATTGAATTGATTCTTCACCAACCAAGGGGAAATTTTAAACCAGTGTGAAAATGCTTTGTCATTCCCCTGTCATATTTATGATATTTTACTTATTCCTGGATTTAAGCTAGTGTAATGTAACTTCTACATATTTGACAATTCAAATGTAAAAAATTACCAAGATTGAAGTTATACAATTAACATATGCACAGTAAGATACAATATGCATGAGTTATAAGAAATATGATGTTTACATGTTATATCAAGACAAACTTTTTCTCATCCCATTAACTCTTGTCCTATAGTTGGTAATGGATATAGCCTTTAAAATTATGAGCCATCCTTGTCATATCTTATATTTAATGATGGATATATATTTTGAAAGCATCAACCTTGTTTTTTATTTTATGTACGGTCAATTCAAATGGATGTGCTCATAATTTTATTCAATATTATCTTGTACAACTGGAAATAAAATGATGTGGGGGTGGTGTTTCTAGTGATTTTCAAACTTGTTTTAACTACCTAAATTTAGCCTATTTAAAGTAAATAGTTTCACTGACCATCTTATCTTTAAGTTGGTAACTTTGCTTGAGGGCATCTTCAAGACATCCACCATCTTTGAAAATTATGAAATATTAGTAGTATCTTGCACTAAATAACAATGTTGGCATAGAATGTTTTATTGTGTTTTTTACTCTATGTCACAAATTTATTGATATTTTATGATTCTTGGTTTTTATTTCCATGCTAAGACTGGATTCATCATGCCTGCTAGGATTTTTGGTTGTGCACACATCATATTTCTCACTTCTAATTGTATAAAAAATAGAGAGTATGCACAATGACATGTGGGTGTCTATTTTACTCAATGATATGCTTGATTTTTTAACCCATTCCAATCCTACCACAATAAAATTAAGAGAGACAAGGACACAAGAAGGACTATCAATAAATGAAATTAGAGACTTTAGAATGCAAATCAAATTGTACCTTAATGTGATGATAAGTATTTGCAACTTCCTTGTCATCGATGAGCATCAAACCACACTATGAAAAATTCCTCGCATTATGAGAATTTGGTTGTACCTTCACTAATCCTCTGTAGTGGTTCCTTGACTTTCCTATAGATATAATTTTAGAAACAATCATACTCCTGCAATTCTTCCCTATATGGATCATCTTTGTCCCCCCTTATTGATAGTTATTTTTCAAGGAAATGAAATAGAACACTCCAATTGTGTCATTGCCTTTCAAAAATGCTCGAGTATTTCCATGTGGTTATCGAACCAGTCTCTACTCCAGTCCATGAAATCCTTGATTTGTCTCCATAGCACAAGCCTCTTTTCATAATAAAATTATAAATCCCACGTCTGCATTCCTCATCCCTGACATACCAATTCTTTACAATGGAATACTTTATCGTTTCTCCCTCGGTGCAATAGAGATCCACTACTATGGCATGGATATTATTGGTGTCATAAAATGGTGCAATGCATCCTTCAATATATGTAGCATAACTCCTCTCACCTCACAAAACTCTTCTCATATACAACAATAAGACTCCTCTCAAACTGTTTGGTCCCCATCTCATTCATCCTAAAATAAGTCGATATTTCCATGGGTGAAAAAGTGTGCTTGGGGATTTAATAGAAGGAGCTATCACTAAAAAGAAAATTACAATCCACAATAACATTTATCAACATGAGGAACCCTAGGAAGCTACTGATTAACTACATCAAGATACCCCTAAACTACCTCTTATAACAAACAAAAGATAACTGCAACTACATATAGAGTCTACCTATGCATGGTAGAAATGTAAACACTGTAAAAAACAACATCTACAACAACATTGGTCAATCTCTTCTTCTATTCAAGGGCATGCCCAACTTTTGAAAAGTACTAAGCAGGTCAGGGTCCACCTCATCTGGGCTCCTCTTCTTCTTCTACTCTGTCTGTTTAGGTTCAGAATAATAGCAAAGGTCTTGGAACTTGATGGGTGGATAAACGTTATCAGATTAGCTTCTTCCATTTTTAATCATTTTGTGTAAGCATTGAGTCTAAATTTCAAAATCCATTTAGGTTCCTTCTTTTTAGCTGAAATTGACCTAAGATTTGGAGAGTTGTAAGGTTTAATGGATTTAAGTATATTCTACTTAAAATATAAGAATAGGTTTAAAATTGTAGGCATTGAGATCAGAATCTAAGGATGAAACATAAAATATTTTATGTTCATGATTACAAGAAATTTTAATTTCATGTAACAAAGTTTGAGCAAGGTCTAGTATTTGCATTCTACCAGAGAATTTGCTTGCATCACTCAAGCCCTTTGAATTTGGGCATGGTAGAGTCCATTATACAAACAATCAACCACTAAAAAAAGGTGAAAAGAAAAAATAAAATTTCATCCATTCTGACCCTAGAAAAGTTAGGGAGGAGCGAATTGATCTGTACAATAAGGACATGAAAAATGCTTACTTGTCCATTATCTTTTGATGAATTGTTGCCCACAATCAAGATCTGCATTATCATAATCATTAAACCCTCAACTCTAGATGAAATTTATGCTTTGATCATATAAACCCTCGAAATTGTTTACCCATAAGAATAAAAATCATCTTTAGTAAAAAGGAAGAACTCTCAAGAATCCAAATTCATACCCATGTACAATGGCCAACATCTCCACACCCAATGACCTTGCCCTTCCTCCATCTAATTGTTGATTCTCTCCTAAGGTGTTTCCCATGCTCTCCTAAGGTGTTTCCAATGCAAACTCCATCTGGGGTTCGAATCCCATGAAATCCATAGATCACGTTGATGGTCTTCCTTCTTCTAGCATTTCCATGCAAATATCAACAAGGCAGAGAAAAATGTAGTGCTACAATGTGATGTTGTAATCTATGAATATTTTATTTGAACCCAACTCTAAAATGGAAATGAAAAAGAAAAGAAATATTTATAATGGAAAAAATAAAAGAAATATTTATAATATAAAATAAAATATATAAA
>APFE030173444.1:176882-270230 GCA_000404065.3 Pinus taeda | reverse complement strand
AAAAAAAAAAATCATTATTTTAATTTATTTGACATGGTTGATCCAAAATATAGGTTTAATATTTTACAACCAATTAAGTTTTTTTAATTTAGATAATTTCTTAAACACAAAACAATGTGATCAAATTTAAGAGAGATTTGGGGAGGGGACAAAGAGAGGGAGGGAGATAGTGAAATATTTGGAGGGAAGAGAGAGACAGAAAGAGAGAGTGATGGGTGGGAGAGAGAGTGAGAGGAAGGAAGATTAAGGGGGGAGAGAGAGAGATGCAGTTGGAGTGGGAGAGAGAGGGAGGAAATAACAAAGACATAGAGAGATAAAGGTGGAGAGAGAGAGAGGAGTGAGAAGGGAGAAATGGAGAGGAGGGAAGAGAAATAAGATGAGAGGGTAGAGATAGGGACAGAAGGGGAAGGGAGAGAGATGGAGAAGGATAGGGAGGGGGGAGATAGTGATAGAGTTGGATGGAAGAGAGAGAGAGGGAGAGTGATTTGGTGGGGAGAGATAGAGGGAGGTGGGAGATAAGGAATAGAGAGGAAGGAAGTTAGAGATGAGGAGAGAGAGATGAAACTGGAGGGGGAAGGAGAGGGAGGGAACAAGAATAACATAGAGGAATAAAATTGGAGAGAGAGAGAGGGGGTGGAAAGGGAGTCATGGAGAGGGAATGATGGAGAGAGTAGAGTAGGAGGGAATAGAGATAAGGATATAGATAGAGAGGGAAAGAAGTCGAAGAAAGAGATAGACAAAGAAGGGGAAGAGAGGGAGAGAGAGTGTGTGTATGTTTGGGGGGTGAGATAGAGAGAGGGAATAATAAAGAGACACAAATACAAATATAGATATTATATAGTATTATATAACCAACCTAGATCCATATTAACCCTATAACTATCAAGTGTCGAGAGGGATCCAATCTCTCAAGGTGCAAACATTTCCTCAAGTTTTGCACTAGAAAAAGAAGTTTCCACCTCAAGAGATTGGATCCCTCTTGGTGCTTGATAGATCCAGGGTTAAGATGGATCTAAGTCGGTTAATATGAAATTAGAGTAGTTTTTATTTGATATTATAGTCTTAAAAAGTAAAATTTCTCTTCAAATTAATTTCAAATTGGAACTATATCCAATTAGATTTAATGAATAGATTTTTAAAAAATACATAAAAATATTTTTTTTTTATTAAAATATATATTTTTTAAAACAAATTATTAGAGATAAATAATGCAAATTTGTCTCACCTATACACCATGTGAGGATGAAGAAGTGTTTAAGGTACCTTTCAACCAATCTTTAATAGCCTTTCAAAACCTATCACTTGTAAGTTTAGATTACTTGACACAATTAAGACGACTAACATAAAAAACTAATTCATATTATTGTAGTACTTGCTAGATAGTTGTATCTTTGTTCTTAGACTAAATTAGTCATTCATGTTAGTCATTTTGAGTTGTATTACTTATTACCTAGTTACATATTTTAACCCAAGACTAAATTAGTGATTTATGTTAGCCATTTTTAGTTCGGTCACTTAAGGTTTCACATTTTTGGTAGTATTTCACTTGGAAAAGTTGTGGTGATTAACTATTTTAGTCACCTAGTCACTAATTTCTCATTTTCTACTCGTGAATAGATCTATTAGTGCCTACCACATTGCATAAGGATTTTTCTTTCCCATGGAGATTGGTGACAATGTGGTCATGTACTCCCTCCAATATTATTCTCCTCACCTTGGATACATCTTTCTTCCATTGATTAAGGTTTTGGGCATCAGATTCCGTTGGCTTTGCAACATCTCTCTTGATGTATTCTAGCAATCCATTGTGATCAAAAACCTCCTTCCATGTGATGAAATTAAAGTTTCCTTCCAAGGCATACTCTAGCCTCACTCTGTTGAAGGTCATCTTCTCAGCTCTGAAGAGATCTTGCTACAATGAATTGTGAATTCAAACCTCCTGAGAAACAACTTTGAAACTCCTGCTCTAATGTGAATTTTTCTATAATATCATGTAGAAATTATGGTGTAGATTTCAACTGCTCATGAAGTTTTTTCAAAATCACAAGACACTGTAAGGTCCCACCTTACATACCATCAATATTATACTAAGGCTAACTCAAAATGAAATTTAATTTTAAAAATTTAATGCAAGGTTATGTATCTATATTTTTATTTTTTTGTTTTTATTGGTATTCTTTACAAATCATACTAATTTCTACTAACTAACTAACCCATGGTAATATTAAACTTCTCATTAAGGCTATCGGGTCATGGTTCCTCAAGATCCAAAACTTACAACCATAAGTCTTAAAATCACATTTAAATGATAGAGTCTCTAGTGGGATAAATAATATCAATATTTACAAACCACAATTTCCAATAAACTAATTGTTCATTTTATTGCAATTAAGAGTATTTAAGAGTGACTACTTTGATTTTGTTCTAGATAATATGCCTATGAATTCTTTAGTAAAATAAGGGAATAAAAATAAGCTAATTCAACTTCTAAAGGAGTGGTTTCCAATTATTATGAATTCATATGTGAGCTAACAATTACAACATTTCACCTAACCAATTATCCTTCAAAGGATTTTTAATTCAATGGAATCATCATGCTTATTCATTGAGATATTTCCAGAAACACCTTGGTTGCAAATCCTAAATTTACTTAGTCATTTTTATAGACAATTCGTAGATGTAATTAGCTACAACCATTGAAGCATTATGTAAAATAGTTTGCAAGAATGAAATTTACAGCCATTGAGGCATTTTGTCAAACACTTACAACCATAACCCTTAAGGCGATTTCACCAAAATTAACTAACATGAATCTAATATTACATAATTTCTTTTTCTTTTTTAGTAATGCCAAGAAGTGAACCTAATACATAAGTATAACTGGCATCCATCTAGATTGTTGCATATACAAAAATTAGGCACATAATGACTATAAATATTTAAGAATTTTTACAAATAGCTCGCAGCGATGTAGCTACAACCATTGGGAAATTTGAACAATGGTTAGCAGTCACAAAACAAGCTGCTAGCTATTAAACTATCAAACAATCAGTCACAAGTTTATTAAACTATCAATGTATTAACCATTGATACTTTAAAATAATAATTCCAAGTTTATATAACAGACTGGTATCATAAAAAGAGATTACCAAGTAAATCACAGCTAAAAAAAAAAACAGCAAGACAAACCACCATGTAGCAGTAACAAATCTGTAAAATATAGAAGTTTACAGAATTGGATTTTGAAACTCTGTTTTTTGAAATCAAGATTGGGGCGACATGGCCAAAAGTTACAGATACCCGCTGATGTTGAAATAAATCGAAACAAAGATGCCCAAAAATGCGATTATTTAAAACCACAACCCAAAACAAATTCATACTATCTCATTTATCCCTTTTGTCAAACATATACTGTGCAAACATATCTACGGCTATAAAAAGAGAAGGAAAGACCAAATTTATGCTATTAACATGTTTTCATAAAAATCCTAGCAACCTGAATGCTTCAGCCATCAAGACATTATGTAAATCAACTTGCAATGAATCTGCACAAAAAAACTTACATAAAATAAACTACAATTATTGCAAAATTCCTTCAACATTTAGTGTGCAGCGTTTGATATACATCTAAGTTTCAGACAACAATCAAATAAGAAAAACCATGTAATGAACTACAAAAAGAAACACAATATAATGTTGTTAACATACTTGGCAGTGAATTTATACAACTAAAAAAATGGGAGTATGCTCCAGCTCCAATATCCTTACCAACTCATTGTGAACCACCCGTTCTTCATCCCAACCATATCTAGGAAGAAATTCTCCCCCTAGAACCCCCGAGCTGCAAAATCTCACAAAAAGGTGCCCTAATTTATCCCAACTTAAAGGTGCTCTGTATGGTCTTCCATACAATAACTCATAAGGTGTCATACCAAGAGAGCCATGATAACTGTTATTGTATGCAAACTCGACTAGAGGAAGATAATCTTCCCACTTATATTTTTGATCCATTACCTACATTCTAAGCATGTTCTCTAGCACTTGATTTACTTTTTTAGTTTGGCCATCAGTCTCCAAATGATAAGCTCTACTAAAATTTAATTGTGTCTGAAGGACTCCCTAGAAACTAGTCCAAAATCTTCTTGTAAATATAGAGGCCCTATTTGATATTATTTTCTTAGGAAAGCCATGAAGTCTAACCACCTCCTTGATAAATACTTGTGCTATTTCAGATGCTTTGTAAGTATCCTTAATGGGTATAAAATGGGCACTCTTAGTAAGTTTATCTACCACCACCAAAATGGATTTATTCCTTTTGCTTGTTTCAGGTAATTCAAAAATAAATTCCATGGATATTTCCTCCCATTTGGACTCAAGAATGTTATGCGGCTGCAATAATGCTGCTGGATGATCATGTTCTTCTTTAACTAGCTGACATTCCAAACATTTTGGCACAGAATTTGCTACATCCTTCTTCATTCTTGTCCAAAAGAAAATTTGTTTTAAATCAGCATACATCTTCTTGACTCGTGGGTGAGCCATATATGTTGCATAGTGAGCTTCTTTCAAAATGAACTCACGAAGCCCATCTTGATCTAGAACTACAATATTTTGCATGAATCTCAGCATACTGTCATCATCACAAGAATACCCTTCTACCTTGTTTTTCTTAGTCCCCTCCCCAAAAAGAGAAACTTTAACTTCCTTGCACCATTCATCTACATCTTTTGCCCTCAAGATGTGCTCCCATAAATCAATCTTCAATGGAATTACTGAAAATATCCGTGGTCTTAGACTGAGTGCATTAGCTACTTTGTTCAATGTACCCTTGATGTAAGTTATGTCAAAATCATATTCACTTAGGAGTTTTGACCACCTTCTTTGCTTAGCATTTAGATCACTTTGAGTAAATATATGTTGCAAACCTATGTGATCTGTTTTCAACTCAAATTTCTTTCCCACCAGATAATTTCATCAAAGTCATAAGGCATGAACTATAGCTACTAGTTCTAGATCATGGGTTGCATAGTTTTCTCGATGTGTCCTTAATTTCCTAGAGGCATATGCAATCACCCTACCATATTGTGATAATATTGCACCCAATACATCCTTTGATTCATCGATACATACTATGAATGATCTATCCATATCTAGAACCTTAAGTATCGGAGCTGTAGTCAAACATTGTTTGAGCTTGGAAAATGCTTGCTCACACTCATTTGTCCAATTAAATCGTACTCCCTTCCTAAGTAATGAAGTGATAGGGTTGGCTATTTTTTAAAACCCCTCCACAAATCTCTGATAGTATCTTGCCATACCCATGAAGCTATGCACTTCATGCACATTAGAGGGTGTTGTCCATTGTGAATTTGCATCGATCTTTGTTGAGTCAACAACAATGCCTTCACTGGAGATAATGTGTCCAAGATAATGGATTTTTTATTGGAAAAAACAACATTTGGACATTTTTGCATAAAGTTTATTTTCTCTTAAGCATTGTAACGCCAATCTTAAGTGTTGCTCATGACCTTCTGGGGACTTTGAATAGATTAGGATGTCATCGAGGAACACTTGTACAAATTTGTCTAAGTAATTCCTAAATACACCATTCATCAGACTCATAAACACTCTTAGGGCATTAGATAACCCAAAAGGAACAACCACGAACTCATAATGACCAAAATGATTTCGAAAAGTAGTTTTGGAAATATCCTCTTCTTTAACTCTGAGATGATGATATCCAGATCAAAGATCGATCTTGGAGATTACAGTGGCTCCCTTCATTTGATCAAATAGATCATCGATGTGATGTAAATGATATTGATTTCTAACAGTTACTCAATTCAATTTCTTGTAGTCAACACAAAGCCAAAGGGATCCATCCTTCTTCTTTACAAATATCACTGGAGCTCCCCAAGGTGAAACACTAGGTCTAATCATACCCCTATCCAATAACTCTTGAAGTTTCACTTGCAACTCACAAAGTTCAACAATAGACATTCAGTAGGGAGCTTTGGATATAGGTTCAGTACCGGGCTTTAGCTCTATGGAGAAGTCAATCTCCCACTTTGGAGGCAAACTAGGCAACTCCTCTAGAAATAAATTAGAGAATTCTGAAAGGAAAGGATATTATTCAAAGGATGAAATATCTCCCTCATTTAAAGTCATTACATCATACATTTGACGTCGTTTCCTAAGACTTCTCTTCATCTGCAAGAATGAGATAAGTCTTAAAGAAACATGTCTCCTTTCCCCATGGATAACCATAGATTGGCCCTCATCACTCAAAAAATGAAGTGTTTTGCTTCAACAACTAAGCACAACCCAGTGGGCTTCAAGCCAGTCCATCCCAATTATCACATCATAGTGACCAAGTGGCATGACATAAATATTCAAATTTGTGAAACACACTCCCAAGTCTAAAGGGCACTCTTGCACTAAGAATTCAACCTTTTGAGATCGCCCTGAGGCCATTTGAACCTGATCAAAATCATTTTGCTCTATCACCACCAATTTACATTTCAATAAAGCATTAGGAGAAATAAAACTTTTAGTTGCACTAGGATCAATCAAAATAGTAACAACCATACCATTTAGCTTACCTGATGCTTCAAGCACTGTAGACTGATGCTCGACCTAGCGATTTTGCACAACTGCATGAATCCTATGGGCTCTACCCATATCTCTAATAGTGGCTTGTTCCTGCTCCGATTGTGCGTCAATCTTCTTTTCAGGGAAATCTTGCTCATAATGAGGTCCTCCACAAGTCCAACATCCATTAGTGGGAGTAGTTTTCATAAATTTGACCCTTTTATTAGGTGATTCTTGAGTGCGAGCATTACTTTGTTGAAGATGTTGCCTTGGGTTATTTCTTTGGTTCTTAAAAGTATGATTCTTTTGAAATCCCTAATGATGTGAACCACCTAACTTATGTCTTACATATTGTCCTCCCTTTCGAGGAGGTTTCCCATGGAATGATAGATTTGGGGTTTTATCCCCCCCTTTTTTCCCCAATAATTCTTCCTCAGCTATAATTGCTTGTTGCACTACCTCATGCAACGTAGTAGGCCTCAAAAAGTGTAGGTTTTCCTTTATAATAGGATTCAATCCATACAAAAACTTTTTTACCTTGAGGGCTTCAATATTTACATGGGTAGCATATTTAAGAAACTACATGAATCATGCTTCATATTCAAGGATTGTCTTAGTTCCTTGCTTAAGATCATGGAACTCATTCAATTTCCTCTCAAATTATTCAGTAGAAAGGTACTTTGCTTGCAAATTCCGCTTCAAATCATTCCCATGTCAAGGTAGACATGGAGCATCCCAATTGGGATTCTAAGTTCCTCCACCATAATAGTGCACTCTCCTTAAGTTGGTATATAGCCAACTTTTCCTTTTGGTTGCTAGAATAATTTCGCAACTCAAAACATAGGCGCATGTTTTCCAACCAAGCTTCTGCTACCTTCCCTTTTTTGGTACCCTTAAAGATAGGAAGCTTAATTTTTTCCAACTCTCTATGTACATCTCCATCAGATGGTATTTCTTGCCTCTCTAATTGAGATGAACAACGAGGCACTGAAGGATTTCCCCCAACCCTACTAATCAAGATTTCAGTCATCTTTTGGAAAGATAACATCATATCCCTTAATTCCCTGATGGATATTTTCTCCGATTCTTTATCTTGGGGAGGTGGAGATGAGACTTCCTTCCTCCTCCTTGATGTTCTCTCCATGATTACTTAATCTGGCCAAGGAAAAATTTAGGTAAGTAAATAAATATTAGTAGGCAAGCCCTAGGTCCTAGAGTTTTAACTTGGCTCTGATACCATATGTAAGATCCCACCTTACATACCATCAGTATTATACTAAGGCTGACTCAAAATGTGATTTAAGTTTAAAATGCTAGTGCAAGGTTATATATCTATATTTTTATTTTTATTTTGTCTTTATTGGTATTCTTTACAGATCATAGTAATTTCTACTAACTAACTAACCCATGGTAATATTAAACTTCCCATTAAGGCTATCGGGTCATGATTCTTCAAGATCCAAAATTTACAACCATAAGTCTTAAAATCACATTTAAATGATTGAGTCACTAGTGTGATAAATAATATCAGTATTTACAAACCACAATTTCCAATAAGCTAATTGTTCATTTTATTGAAATCAGGAGTGTTTAAGAGTGACTAATTTGATTTTGTTCTAGATAATATGCCTATGAATTCTTTAGTAAAACAAGGGAAGAAAAAGAAGATAATTCAACTTCTAAAGGAGTGGTTTCCAATTATTATGAATTCATATGTGAGCTGACAATTACAACATTTCACCTAACCAATTTTCCTTCCATGGATTTTTAATTCAATGGAATCATCATGCTTATTCTTTGAGATATTTCCAGAAACACCTTGGTTGCAAATCCTAAATTTACATAGTCATTTTTATAGACAATTCGTAGATGTAATTAGCTACAACCATTGAAGCCTTATGTCAAATAGTTTGCAAGAATGAAATGTACAGCCATTGAGGCATTATTTCAAACACTTACAACCATAACCCTTAAGGTAATTTCACCAAAATTAACTAACATGAATCTAATATTACATAATTTCTTTTTCTTTATTAGTAATGCCAAGAAGTGAACCTAATACATAAGTATAATTGTCATCCATCTAGATTGTTGCATATACAAAAATTAGGCACATAATGACTATAAACATTTAAGAAATTTTACAAATAGCTCACAACGATGTAGCTACATCCATTGGGAAATTTGAACAATGGTTAGCAATCACAAAACAAACTACTAACTATTAAACTATCAAACAAGCAGTCACAAGTTTATTAAACTATCAATGTATTAGCCCTTGATACTTTAAAATAATAATTCCAAGTTTATATAACAGATTGGTCTCATAAAAAGAGATTACCAGGTAAATTACAGTTACAAAAAGAAACAGCAAGACAAACCACCAAGCAGCAACAGCAAATCTGTAAAATATAGAAGTTTACAGAACTGGATTCTGAAACTCTGTTTTTTGAAATCACAGTTGGGGCCACATGGCCAAAAGGCACAGATACCCCTTGAAGTTGAAATAAATCGAAACAAAGACACCTAGAAATGCGATTATTTAAAACCAAAACCAAAAACAAATTCATATATCTCATTTATCCCTTTTTTCAAACATATACTGTGCAAACTTATCTACAACTGTAAAAAGAGAAGGAAATACCAAATTTATGTTATTAACATGTTTTCATAAAAATCATGGTAGCCTGAATGCTTTAGCCATTGAGACATGATGTAAATCAACTTGTAATGAAACTATACAAAAAAACTTACATAAAATAAACTACAATTATTGCAAAATTCCTTCAACATTTAGTGTGCAGCATTTGATATACATCTAAGTTTTGGTCAACAATCAAATAAGAAAAACCATGTAATGAACTACAAAAATAAACACAATATAATGTTGTCAACATACCTGACATTGAATTTATACAACTCAAAAAAATGGGAGTATGCTCTAGCTCCAATGAGAGTATGCTCCAACTCTAGTATCCTTACCAACTCATTGTGAACCACCCGGTTTTCCTCCCAACCATATCCAAGAAGAACTTCTCCCCCTAGAACCCTTGAGCTGCAAAAGCTCACAAATAGTACCAAAAGACAACAGTGGAAAGATTTGCAAGGCAAACTAAGGAAGCAAATTTTCACTTCCTCTCAATACCACTCATGGCCAACCTCAATAGCTAGAGATCTTAGGATTTTAACAATGATTTCATATTTATTATGGAAGCAAATGTCTACTCTCCATATCTCTCCCTCTCACTATTTTCCTCAAGTCTCTTCCACTCTTGGCCTCCTCCTCCCCCAAGTGAGAATACATGAGACTCATATATAGGAGGAGCAACCAATTCTTGTCATAAAGGAGGAGTAATGTGAATGCATTTGATTCCATTTAGAGGAGTGTAACTTATGCCATTAAGGAGAGGTATGCTTTAAAGAAAGCATAAGAGTCATATTTTATGACATATTTTTAATGAGTGAAAATGAATATGCCATTTTTCGATGAGTGCACAAAATATAATATAATGAATTATTTAAAAGAGAGAGAGAGAAGAGGAGAGAGAGAAGAGAGAGAGAGAGAGAGCCATGAGATCATGAAGGAGATTAGAATTAATTGAAAGATAAAAATTGACTTGTAATTCCTTTTTTAATAATAAGATAATAATAATATTAATAATATCAAAGATTCAACCAAGATTGAACTATTAGGATTGATTAATGATAAGTTGATTCGTTTTTCTTCAACTCCACTTGATTCCCAATTTATGTAAAATGATTTACTCTTTTTGGAGAGTCGTGCTTGAGATGCTGGAATGACTTTCTATTTTTAGAAAGTCATTCCAAAATTGTGAGAATGAAATTTTATTTGGAAATTCATCCATGAGTGGTATTTTCATTCTGGAGAATAGGGATTCCACACCCCTATTTCATGCATCTCCCTGCCTTAGTAGATTGAGGACTCTGTGCCCTGATCTACTCCAAAGATCTACAATTCCACAACTTGATATTTTTAAATATTCAGGAATCTATACCTTAAATATACAAGACTCCACGTCTTTATCTTTCTTGGATTTAGGACTCCAAGCCCTAATTTCCATGCCCTCTCATCTACTGTGCTTTGAAACTTTGCCTTTCTCCTTATGGTACTGATTGTGAACTTTTACCCATTTGATGGTTCCCTGGTAAGGCCTTGTTCAAAGACCTACACACATTACAATCTCATAGATGAAAGGAATCAAATGAATTTCATAATGAAATTAACTTAATCACATTTTACCGAGAATGATGCATGACTTCCACAGTCATTCATGATTGAACATCCTTGTTGGAAAATGACTAGGTACTCTACCACATCCTGCTTAGTACAATATTAGACATATATAATCACAAAAAACACGTATTATCCATAAATCACAATTAACCATCTATTCCTCATAACCATGAGAATCCATGGGTATATGTCTCTCAATCTTGGATCACCATCCATGTCATACACTTGCTTCATAAATCAAATACAAACATAAAAACATATGTATAACATTTTACTTAATCAAAACCATCTAATATAGATAATTAATGATGCCACATATAAGAGGAAATATAACTATATAAAATATTGTTCCCCAATGCAGTGATCAATCTGTCATACATAAACATAAAAGGAAATATAAATATTTATGTAAAATATTATTCCTTATTCAAGTGATTAACTTATCAAATATATAACCCTTGATAGGAGTGATAAAACTATACTAGAAAAATAGGACACTACAGACACAAACCTACTCCATTGCTCTGTGGAAGTTAATTCACAATTTAGAATAAAAATTTCAGATATGCAAAAATAAATAACACACATAGACACAATATTTTTCCTAGGGAAAGAAATCTACTAAAAACCCCAATGCTTGCTTGCATTAATATGATGAAATAAGATGTATTACAATTTTTTTCTCAACTGAGCACAACCTAAAAATGAATAACCTATCTCTCTGCTCACTAAGAATATTTGACCTAGACTTAGTTAATTTCTGCCTCTACTTGAGCCCATATTTCTTTGCATAATTCCTTGAGAATTTATTCCCCTATTATTTAGGAATTTTTCCAAAATGGATTACGCAATTACTGAGGTTGATCATATGATTGCATGGAACACCTATACACTCAAGACTATTCTACAACTGATGATACACTACTTTGGAATCTCCACAACTGGGGAACTCAAATTCTTTGCATGAACTAGTTATTTTGGGTTAATTGATCAGTTAAATGGATGATCATTGAGTTTTACTGAAGTCCCATTGCATAACTAGTTCCTCCAATAGTTAGAACTAGTTTAACTGAAAACAACTTGAGATAACTGACTTTGATTGTTACAAATTACCAATCACACATGCGTAGCTGAACTTTAACTCCTCCAACTCGAATTTATTGTATAAACTGGGTGACACAAGCCATATCATACAAGATAATTGCATCCTAGTTGTCTATTGATGTGGAAATTTATTTTTTCTCAATTTAATCAAGGCAAAATCAAATTGAGAATCTTTTGCTGCATTTTTCAACAATCCTTCAGGTGAATCTAATCCATGTTTTTGATGACAATTAGGAGTTCTAGCATAACAATGTTCTGATAACGGCAACCAATGGATAAAAGTAGCATTCAAAATAAATGAAACAGTTAAAAAACACATTAAAACACAACCAATGGAGACCCGAAAAGTAATCCAACTATGTTACTACTTATCCATGTTTAGCGAAAGTGCCTCCATCTAAGCACACCTCTATTGTAGTCCTACATCATCCTAAATCCCATCAGTTGTTGTTAGTCTCCATAGCTCTACTTCCTAAAGAACCCATCAATAGTGTAAAGATGAACCCATAATCCTTTACCTTTTCCTTTTTTACTAGTACCTTGTATTGAAAATTTTAAAATAAAATATTGCTTTTGTATTAAAAATTTTCTTAAAGGGCCCCTTCATCCAGTAATGCCAAATGCAACGACAAACAAGTTGTCTCTAATTGTATTAGCAGAGATCCTATCGAAAAAAGAGGAATTGACATCCGAGAAATCTTGCCAGGAAAAAGTGTCGCATTCTTTAGATTTGGCTACCCCCACAAAATGAAGAGCCCAACAAATTGTTTTCTTACTTTATGACACATTTCACCTTGCTATGAATAAAATAAAATTTAAATAAAAAACATAAAAAACAACTACATAAACTAACTTCTGGCAGGGTCCTATATGAATGGAGTGAACATAATTGTAGATTTGGAGAAAATGCCACAACTACTCAAAGCTATATCTAGAAATAACAACCATATAAATTAAATAGTTGATAAAATCCTATGAATTAAATTTTATTTTATTCATAGCAATAGAAATGTGTCATAAAGTAAGAATTTTAATGTTCATAGCATTTTATCAACTATTTAATTTATATGGTTGTTATTTCTAGATATAGGGTTGAGTAGTTGTGGCATTTTCTCCAAATCTACAATTATGTTCACTCCATTCATATTTATAGGACAACTCCATAAACTGATTTCCCAAGAAAGATTTCCGACAACTACATAAACTGAAATGTGTCAACCAATTGAGGTGACCCTCTGTAACAACCATATAAATTAAATAGTTGATAAAATCGTATGAAACTCAAACAATTGAGGTGACCCTCTGTTTTTTATAATCATTATTAATAATTATTTTATTTAAAATAAAGTTATATTTTAGTTATTTTTATGTTTTTTATTTAAATTTTATTTTATTCATAGCAATGTGAAATGTGTCGTAAAGTAAGAATTTTAATGTTCATAGGATTTTATCAACTATTTAATTTATATGGTTGTTATTTCTAGATATAGGGTTGATTAGTTGTGGCATTTTCTCCAAATCTGCAATTATGTTCACTCCATTCATATTTATAGGACAACTCCATAAACTGATTTCTCAAGAAAGATTTCCGACAACTACATAACAGGTCCTATAAATATGAATGGAGTGAACATAATTGTAGATTTGGAGAAAATGCCACAACTACTCAAAGCTATATCTAGAAATAACAACCATATAAATTAAATAGTTGATAAAATCCTATGAATTAAATTTTATTTTATTCATAGCAATGTGAAATGTGTCATAAAGTAAGAATTTTATAGCAATGTGAAATGTGTCATAAAGTAAGAATTTTAATGTTCATAGGATTTTATCAACTATTTAATTTATATGGTTGTTATTTCTAGATATAGGGTTGAGTAGTTGTGGCATTTTATCCAAATCTACAATTATGTTCACTCCATTCATATTTATAGGACAACTCCATAAACTGATTTCCCAAGAAAGATTTCCGACAACTACATAAACTGACTTCCGACAGGGTCCTATAAATATGAATGGAGTGAACATAATTGTAGATTTGGAGAAAATGCCACAACTACTCAAATCTATATCTAGAAATAACAACCATATAAATTAAATAGTTGATAAAATCCCATGAAACTCAACCAATTGAGGTGACCCTCTGTTTTTTTTTATAATCATTATTAATAATAATCATTATTTAAAATAAAGTTATATTTTAGTTATTTTTATGTTTTCTATTTAAATTTTATTTTATTCATAGCAATAGAGTAAAAAAGGAAAAGGTAAAGGATTATGGGTTCATCTTTACACTATTGATGGGTTCTTCAGGAAGTAGAGCGATGTTAGTCTCCATCGCTCTATGGAGACTAACAACAACTTATGGGATTTAGGATGATGTAGGACTACAATAGAGGTGTGCTTAGATGGAGGCACTTTCGCTAAACATGGATAAGTAGTAACATATTTGGATTACTTCTCGGGTCTCCATTGATTCTGTTTTAATGTGTTTTTTAACTGTTTCATTTATTTTGAATGCTACTTTAATATTTTGAATGTTACTTTTATCCGTTGGTTGTCGTTATCAGCACATTGTTATGCTAGAATTCCTAATTGTCATTGACAACATGGATTAGATTTGCCTGAAGGATTGTTGAAAAATGTAGCAAAAGATTCTCAATTTGATTTTGCCTTGATTAAATTGAGAGAAAATGAATTTCCACATCAATAGACAACTAGGATGCAATTAACTTGTATGATATGGCTTGTGTCACCCAGTTTACACAATAAATTCTAGTTGGAGGAGTTAGAGTTCAGTTAAGCATGTGGTGGCTCCCGCCGTTCCTTGCTCCCTCTCGGAAATGACCGTGTCCTGGACGCAATTTAATGTTGTCTTAAATGTGAAGTACGAAACCTCGGTTGTGGGTTTAGGGTTTATCCCGGACTTCCCGGTCGTCACCTTGCACCTGCCGGTTGCTCCGTCTTTTCTCCACACTTACCCGCGCTTACCTGTTCATTCTCACTCGGCCGTTGTTTTGGAAAGCTCTGTCTGCGATTTTTTTTTGATGAACCTCTGAGGTTCTTGTGCTGGTCTAACGCTGGTGTCTTACCTGTATATTCTGGTGCTCCGCGGCTATGGTATATGCTCTTGGAACCTGTAACAACAACTGTTTCTCTTATACGATATGGTAGTTAGATTTCTTTTAGACACAGGTTCTATGTTTTAGCTTGGCGCTCTCGCTATCTGTTTAACTGGTTTGTTTCCTCTGGTACAGGACTGTTTTGCACTCCAAAACTCCGCTTGGTCACCTGAGGTAAGGTTCGATTCCCTGTTATATGGTCTGGGTTTGCCGTCGTTCCTTTTCTAACGATCATCCGCCACTGGTCAACAGGTATGAACGCCTTCAGGTTTTCTTCGAACCCTTGTTCGCTCACAGGTAACTTCTATTCAAACCCTTGTCTTTTGTTCGTGTTTCATTACTTCGTTTTATAGATATTCATTTCGGGCATTGACCCATGTATTTGTTTGTGGCAGGTATCTACCTGTGTCGTCTTGGACACTGGCGGTGGTCTCTCGTTCCGTTGGTTACTCGAATGCTCTGTTCACGGGTAGCATCCTTCCGTTTATAAATTATGTCTTTGTTGTCGGTTCTGTAAATTTAATTAGTTCCGTCAATAGGGAAGTCTGAGTCGTAGAGGTTTGGCTCCTTTCTGTTCTTAAGTTGTTATATCAGTGTCACGACGAGCTGTCGGTGAGAAACCCCCTTCGGGTTTTTGTTTTTGCGTCTGTTGTCTGCTCTGAGATTTAGACTGTTGTCGTCTATGTAATGAGGTAATTTACGGTTCGGTGTATTCGGTTGCCTCTGTAAAAAGAGTCGGTTGACCAATTCGAACCCTCCTGTTGTCGGGTGGTTCTGGGTTATTTCAAACCCTCGGTCACTTGTATCTGCCTGTTTCCGAAGTTGGGCTCGGAATTTATGTGTTAATGTAAGATTTCCTTTTCAGCAGCGAATCTCTGTTTATATTGGTTGTTGCTTTGTTCTTATTCACAAGTAAAACAAATCCTTTTATATCCGGGAATGCGTAGCTTCGATTCTTGCATATTCAGTATTTGTTCATATATATATATAAAATGATTTACAATGTTTGTTCTTTTCTTTTCGTTATTCACTCAGCCATAGAAATGGATTATGAGGGTTTCAGTTTATGAAATACCTGTACATGCTTGTTTTACGTCGGTTCACTCGTCCGTGTGATTTCTCTTGGAACGCTTCCCTGTGCCCTCCGCTGATAAACAGACTCTTACGATTTTCGCTGCTTCACCGTCTCTGACCTGTGACCTTTTAATAACGCTTGCTTCTTCCACTTGTATTACTGTAGCCACCACTCAGTTTACTTCTGCGCTTGTTCGGCTCTGTTAGAACAAATCATTTGACATGGCAACACTATAATGCTAATAATTTATCTGGCAATTAATTTCACAGTAAGAAATAACTTAATTACAGGTTTATGTTTACAGTGATGGATAAAAAATGACTTGAAGTTCTATTTCTATTAAAATAGATGCAAATTCGGATTGCTGTACTTTCTCTCTTTCGTCTTTTTGGGGGAAGAACCCCTACAATGATGTCTTTACCCTCTTTTATACAATGCCTTGAACTGTTCTTGAAATAAAACTAACTTAACAGAAACAACTGCTTTTTGTCAGTTCTAAACTGATCCTAACTACTGTAACTTGCACAGAACTAATTTATTATTTTGTCCTGTCATCAGTTTGCTAAATAATTGCAACAGTATTTTTCTACAACCCCTAAATTCTCTTAACAGATAAAACAAAACTAAGTGAAAGTAAAATGAAATGACTGACAAGCCCAACACCTGCCTAGTCAAAATGAACGACAATTTTGTTTCTGAATTCTTCATGAGACTGTCAGCCTCTTAAGTCTCCTCAGAGCTGGATGCTCCTGCATCAGCATGTGTGATTGGTAATTTGTAACAATAAAAGTCAATTATCTCAAGTTGTTTTCAGTTAAACTAGTTCTAACTATTGGAGGAACTAGTTATGCAATGGGACTTCAGTAAAACTCAATGATCATCCATTTAACTAATCAATTAACCCAAAATAACTAGTGCATGCAAAGAATTTGAGTTCCCCAGTTGTGGTGGAGATTCCAAGGTAGTGTATCATTTTCTAGATATAGCTTTGATTAGTTGTGGCATTTTCTCCAAATCTACAATTATGTTCACTCCATTCATATTTATAGGACCCTGTCGGAAGTCAGTTTATGTAGTTTTCGGAAATCTTTTTTGGGAAATCAGTTTATGGAGTTGTCCTATAAATATGAATGGAGTGAACATAATTGTAGATTTGGAGAAAATGCCACAACCACTCAACCCTATATCTAGAAATAACAACCATATAAATTAAATAGTTGATAAAATCCTATGAAACTCAACCAATTGAGGTGACCCTCAGTTTTTTTTATAATCATTATTAATAATAATTATTATTTAAAATAAAAATATATTTTAGTTATTTTTATGTTTTTTATTTAAATTTTATTTTATTCATAGCAATGTGAAATGTGTCATAAAGTAAGAATTTTAATGTTCATAGGATTTTATCAACTATTTAATTTATATGGTTGTTATTTCTAGATATAGCGTTGAGTAGTTGTGGCATTTCTCCAAATCTACAATTATGTTCACTCCATTCATATTTATAGGACAACTCCATAAACTAATTTCCCAAGAAAGATTTCTGACAACTACATAAACTAACTTCCAATAGGGTCCTCTAAATATCAATGGAGTGAACATAATTGTAGATTTGGAGAAAATGCCACAACTACTCAACACTATATCTAGAAATAGCAACCATATAAATTAAATAGTTGATAAAATCCTATGAACATTAAAATTCTTACTTTATGACACATTTCACATTGCTCGGAAGTCCATGATTGACTCCGCCTTCTCTTTCTTTAGAATGAGCGCTATATTAGTGGAAGTGGTCTTCTGGTTGATACTGCTCGAAATCCTAGAACCTTCTACCATTGTTAATAGATTAGCTTTGATGAGGTCAAAGAAGTGAATGAAGAACTCTATTGTCCAGCCGTCCGGCCCTGGAAATTTATCTCTTTTAAAAGATTTCATAGTTTTTATCAATTCCTCCTCAGAGATTGGCTGAAAGATTTTATCATTTGTATCCTCATCGAACATCTGAGGAAACACTTCAATGCCCCAGAAAATGTCCTGGAACCTGCATTCTTCAGATCTTTGGTACTGTTTTTCAAAGAAGTTTACTGCCTCATTTGATATTTCTTGTTGAGAATATAGGAAACCTCCTCTTCCATCTCTTATCTTCCATATGGAATTATTTTCACGCCTGGAATTTGCAAAATTATGGAAAAAAAATTTGTTCTTATCCCCTTCTTTTAACCATATCGCCCTACTTTTCATCCTCCAAAAAGATTCCTGTTGTTCTAAGATTTTTATTTTCTTCTTTTGTAACTCCTTCATGATACACCTCATTTTGAAGGATAGATGATGAGCAGCCATCGCTTCCAAAGCACTGTCCAATGCCTTTTGAATTTTCCTGAGATCTTTTCTGTTGGATTGCCTTTTCTCATATTGCCACTCTTTTACCAGCTTATGCATATGAGCTATTTTGTCTCTGAATGTCATCAAAAGCGAAAGAGGATTGGAGGATGCCATCTCATTCCATGTTTTTTTTATAAGGTCGTTAAAAACCAGATCCTCTAGGAATGATCTGTTGAATTTGAATGAATATCCTTTTCTGAAACCCTTTTCCTTCCAGCCTAATAGGATCGGTCTATGATCTGAAATGAAGACATTCTCAATTGATGAGAATGGCATGCCCATACTGTCAATCAAACTAGCATGGAGAATAAACCTATCCAGCCTCTTTGCAATATAAGCTTTCCCGATTCTGCCATTTTCCCATGTCGAGAGCATTTGGGGAGGGAGAATGTCGACAAAATTCCTCCTTAGCAGTTCATTTTTAATTCTTTCAGCAATGGGGTCCTTCTTCTTGTTGTTGCCCCAGATCTCGTCCATATTTAAAGTGACATTTAAATCCCCTGCAATCAATAAATTTTCCACATCAAGAATTTCCGAGTTAAAGAGGTTCTCCCATAATAGCAGTCTATTCTTGTAGGGAGCATATACATTCAAGATGTTTATTGGAGATTTATGTCCTCTCATTTGTGTTGAGATCAGGATCCCTGCCAAACAACTATATGTTTTTGCCTTGATCCAGATTGGATCCCATAAGACCACTAACCCCCCCGAAAGGCCGATAGCTTCCAGAGCAGAGATGTGCCATGAAGGAAACATCTTCCTGAAATAAGAGATTGCAATAGAAGAGGCATGCATAATTTCCTGTACTAAAATAATTTTGGGGCTTACTGAGTAAAAGAGGTTCTTTAAGGCCAAAAACTTTGGACCTACCCCCAGACCCCTTATGTTCATGGAAATGATAAAATTCATTTTGGAGACTTTCCGGCCATGCTTGCTCTAAGAGGCCTATCTTCTGTCATGTCAATGATGGGAACATCTATGAGAGATAAATTACGGACTCCTCTACCCACGCCATCTCCTCTCCTGCTGAAATGTCTGCATCCCCCTTTTGTTTTTCTCCTCACCGTGATATTACTAGCGGACTTTGGGCTAATTTGAGCGGAATTTAGGACTGCAGGTTTATGAATTGTGAGCGCCCTTAGCTGTAAAGATTTTTTGCTTAATAAGAAATCCAAGTCACTGCCTATTGAATTTGTGGGTGAGGATGTAGGAGAGTTAGCTGGGGTAGCAATTATCAAAATCTCTTTCCCCCTTTCAAGAGAAGAACTGATTTTATTTGGCGATGGTGTTGATGAGTAGATGGTTTGGATTTCCTTACTGAGCTTCTTAAAGGGATGCGGAGTTGGAAGAGGATTTGGAACCTCGTGATCCGAGGCTGGCTCCAAAGGGGGCACAGAGGGGGATATAGGCTCCACGGGGATAGGAGTATCAAGTAGCTTTGGAGAATGCTAATGATCTTCAGAAAAAAATCTCGCTGTACTTCTGACCCTAGCAGAGATATAGGCATGGATGGTGATATGGGCAGAATAGGAACCTCGTGGTTCGAGGCAGGCTCCAAAGGGGGCATAGAGGGGGATATAGGCTCCATGGAGATATGAGTATCAAGCAGCTTTGGAGAATGTTGATGATCTTCAGAAAAAAATTTCCACTATACTTCTGACCCTGAGGGAGACTGACTTTTTGAGGACGTGGATAGCACTGGATCATGGCATGATGATTTTACCTTGAAGGGCTTTGCTGCAAAACAATGATAACCATGATTCTTTCAGTTATTAATAAGGCATCTTGAACAGTTCTTTATTAAATGCCCAGTGCAGTGACATGCTAAGCATCTAAAGGGAATCCCCCAGAAGTCAAGCCTTTGCCAGATTTTTAGTTCCCTCCAGTGAATGTCAATATGGTCGGGGAATCCTCCTCTGAAGGCTTTGTCTATCAAAATCCACGCTACTCGTTTTCCTTTCTCTCCTAAAACCCATGGATCCACGTAAACGCATCTTCCAATGGCGTTCTCGATTTCAGCTAAAGTTTCCTTTGACCATAAATCTAATGGCAGACCAGAAAGTTTGACCCAAATCAAATTGTTAGATGGAATAATCTTTAATAGATTATAGCCCATATACCACCTATGCAATGCCAGAAAACCTCTTTTATAAACCCACTGTTGTTTCAAAATGATTTCTAGGTCACTGGAACTAAGAAAATGAAAGCAGTACCATTCTTTCAGTAATCTTGGGACAATTGGAACATATCCAATTAACGGCTCCCATTGCTGCTCGAGCCAACACCTCATCTTTGAGTCATCCAATTCTGGGAAATGACATCTCCCCACCAGGGCATTAGCTTGGAGGCTTTCTAGACGATCTGCTAGATGAATACTATCTATTTTAATAGCTGCAGGAGGGGGGATAGTCTTTACAGGGTTTTGGTTTTTCTGAGGAAATCCATCCTGCCAAGTCTTCTGTATGTGATCTTTTTCAAGTTGACTGATAATGCGCAAATGATTTTCTTTTGATCAGACAAAACCTTCCACCTCATTCTGTGGGACTGAGGGGTGAATCAGTATTTCCTCCAAAGTGGACTGCCATTCACTTGACAGCTTGGCATTTTCGTGTACAGATTCTGCCTGGATGGCCGCTTGTATCATAGCCTCCAAGTCAGATGTGTCAGTCATTCTTAAATCGGCCACCTAACACTGAGCTCATAGGGATCATAAAAATCCAGGAAAGATATGAGTCAAGCACTACGGTCAAAAGAAACAGATGGTTTCTGAACAAGATGCCCGGAGAAAGAAGGTTTAAAACTCAATTTTCCTGACCATAGTACCGTCAGGGGAAGCCTCGGGAAGGAGTTTACCCTTAGTCCAAGAGGAAAGGTATTAAATATGAGGCCATCCATCCATCCGCCTTTAAATGGGATGACTATAACATTAGCTGGATTCTGACAGACACACAGAAATTTGAAAAAATGACTGGATACTGCTAGACACACAGAAATTTGAAAAAATGACGGCTTTGCTTAATTCGGAAGTCCTGTTCCCATCCCAAAGGAAACTTAAATATCTAGGGAATTACCTTACTTGACTCTGCCCGAGAATGTCCTGGCCAGAGCTAGAAATTAAGGCAGTAGTCTATAACGCGACTTTTTGAAAGCTTTTCCGGCGGATTTTTCCGGTCAAAATCCGGCGGCAATTCATTGGAATCCCATGTTTGATAGCTAGTTTCTGCACAATCAATGGCTTCTAGGGGTTTTTTAGGGCGCTGAATCCAATTATGCAGTTAAAAAAACATTTTAACTGCTAAAAATCAAGATTTAACCTCATTTCTTCCGCCGGATTCCGTCACCGGAATCTCCAAAAAGTCGCATTATAGACAACTCCGAAATTAAGTCTTGTACTTTTGATTAAAATCCGGCTCCCGGGAGAGAAAACTGGCCCGGAAAAACCAGGAGGGTTTAGGAAGGTGGCATCAATGAGCCAAGAGTTCCAGAGATCAAGAGACTTCATCAGACTAAACCTTCATGACGATTCCTCAGGACAAACTATACAACAGCAGAAGAACTGACAGACACACCACCAAGGGCCTAGCTTAAATCGGAAATCCGAGCATGGCTTGGAAATGACAATATATTTCTGAATCTTGAGAAACGATATCCATGACCAGCTTAAAAACGATTCCGAAAGACACAAGAATTCTACAGAAATCCTTGAAGATATAACAAAGACATCCATGCTTATATCAATATAACTTCCGTATCATTCCATCCTTTCTTCTTTAATCAAAACCATAAACAACTTCGTGCTATCATAGAATTGCAATGTCTAATTAAAATTCAACCATCTTGAAACTGCTTGAACCTTTCCTTTTAACAGACATCCTTTTATCAAAACAAAAACACATAAAATTTAGGCCGAAAGATACTGACCTGGAGACACAGGCAAGCTGAGGGCAGAGTGCAAGAGCGAAAAGCCAATTCGAGTCACGGTCAAAGAAGAAACGAAGCCCAGAGCATAGAAAAGAAGAACCAAAGTGGTCCTCTTCTGCAGAAGATAGGGCCCTCAACGCGGAGCAATTGTAGAGAATCAGGGCCTGGAAAAGCTTACGAGTATGCCATCCAGTGAAATATGAAGTAAGATTATGAGCCGACAGGCTTCATGGTTAACGTTAGACGGAGGCCAAGAGACATGAAAAAGCTAGTGCAACGGGTCCTGGCTTGAAATCAGGGAGAAGCAAACGTAGCATCAAGGAGTCAACATGCATTGGCTGCTGTTACACCTGTGCCAAGCTTATAGGTCCTACCTCCCTTGCGACCTCTGGTTGGGCGCCTTTTCCTGCACTCCTCCACTCAGCTGCCGCGCTCCATGGTTGTATCCATTGTTCATCCAAATTTACCAACGTGTTCTTTCGATATGTCTTCGAGACACAATTATTCTATTGATCCTTCGTGGTAATTATTTGTTGGTACACCTTTATATACCTTGTAATTTGAGCAGGTTGTTGCATGTATATGGTCATGTTTAGCTATAATCTCACCTTAATTGTTTGATAACGCTAATTGAACTGAGCCATGACTTATGCGATAGTTTTTTGGTTATGATTATGTATTATAAAGTTATGATGAGTAATGGCCTGCCTTAAGATGTTTCTGGAAAGTTTCCTACTCTCTAGCTGTCACAGAGAGGAGGCTTGGATAACATATGTGAGAGGGTTTAGGTGGCCTTCCTATCGCCGTCGATCTGTGTAGTTTTGATCTAACGGTTCTTGTTCTTTTCGAACTAGTTTGGATAACCGCCGACCATACCCTCGCTGCTCAGTTTGGTCATTTTCTCTTTGATGGTTGAAATGGGAGAGCTCTGGAACTCTCATAAACCCTAACTAAATTGATTCCTCCAGACCCATGCGATTTCTTTTCCTGCACAGGTATGGTTTTGTTGATGCGTTTACCTTATTTATAATTTGGTTCCTCTGCTAAGACAGTTTTGAGTTCACAATGTAACCCAACGGTACTCATGTCTACAAGGGTTTTCAATGGAATGGTTAGCTCTTATGAAAGCGACAGCTTGCAAGAACCCTTGTTCTTCGAGAATGAGGTATATACGTATATTTTTCTGGTTTTAATTACAAAGGGTTCTTTTGTGTCAGTTGGTTGTCATCACTGACAATTATTGTTTGGTGCAGAGAGGAATTCATGAGCACTTCGAGGGAGTAATGTCCTCAGGTATTGTTTTCCTTGGCTAATCCTTCTCTTAATATTATTCTCTAGGTACGCCATTTCAGTAACCATCTTCTAATTTTTGGTCTCAATCCTTTTTATTGTAGGTAAGAGGTTCGGTGTCATGGTTAAGTTCGGCTTAGGACTCGGCTACATTTGCATCCTTCCAAGTTTTTAACTCCTTCCTTCCTACAGGTTCTCTGGTCGAACCTTTCCATGGCTGGTTGCAAGGCCAGGTTAGGCACGTGTGGCACCATGTCGTTGATTCTTATGAAAGGGTTTCTCTATAATTTCGTCAAATGACACCAATTTAGCTATAAGTTATGTTGTAGATTTGGACGCCCTCGCAAGATTTCGTCCTGAACCCTAAGAAATCCTGAGCAAGAAATGTTACAGTATTGCAATTGTTATAACACAAATCCTCGTTTTAGGTCCTTAACTTATAAACACCTTACCTTGGGGTTTTCCTTCAAGTATATATATATGATCTGTTATGATTCTTTGATGTTTTGTGATTACATCGTTTTGTAAAGAGAATGTGGTTGTGTACTTTCTTACTCTTACAAGACTTTTAGTCCAGCAATAAGTATATTTTTGCAGAGCTTGTGTTATGTTCTTTTGATTAGTCGATTAGTGTATATGACATGGAACGAACTTCACGGGTCAGGTTGTATAATTTTAATATAATTAACGGTTCTAGAATGGTTCTAGGCTATTGGTTTTCAGCGGCTGGCCTGGAACTGGCCTGGAACTAAACTGGTCGTGAGCTCTTCTAGCACAAAAATGTTTATTGTGACTTTTATTCTTCTAATTTATACACATGGTCCTTTAAATAAATTTCAATGTGGCCTTAATTGGAATTCAAATTACCACAATGGAAACAGATGTGCACTAGTGGTTATAGTTTCTAATTGTATTATAGTTTCTAATTGTATTGCATTAATGGTATGTGTGCTTAGTTTTTTAATTACTCTTTTATGGTTTTTCTTTAGAAAGAATGGCTTATGGCCTCATTTTAAATTTTGTAACTATTCTTTTTCCACATTTACCCAAGCTAACAGGTCCACCAGGATAAACATGTGACAAAAAGTTACTATGATATGATTAAACTCCCCATGTACAATTAAGGAAGTGGAATCAACACACCAAAAACCAAATTGACTTTTTTCAGGAGCTACAAGACCCGTAGGGACTAGCCAACCATTCCAGGTGCTTGCGTTTTGCTAATATAGACCCCTAGTCGCTCCCATGAAAAGCCCTCCAAATGACTCAATCTCTCCAATTGCTCCCATAGTAAGGAATCTTTACGACTGCAACCTTTTTAAGGTAGTTTTGTGCCAACAACCTAGAATTTTGAGTCACTTTTTCAGGGAGGACTCAACCCTTTACCCAGAACTCGATGAAACTCCCGAAATGATAACTAACAAAAAGACAAGACCTCTACTATGAAAATTAAACAAGGACCTAACCAAACTCATCCTAACCATGACATGCCTTTTGTCAAACACATCATAAATATGTAAAGTACAGGTCATATAAACATATGAACATAGGGACCTCATACTTATCTGTGACTCGTCAAGAAGGTCTAATACCTTCTCATAATAGCTGCATTATGATCTATTAGTTCGTACATTCATTAACATTTCATATGCTAATAAAAACATAATGAGATCTATAACCAAATTATGTCATAAACCATGCTCACAACCAACATATAACCAACAAAATAACCATGATAGCACAACCATTAAAACCACATAATAACAAGTACATTTACACATGGAGCATAAGAGGAAAATATCTCTTAATAACACATGAAAAATGCAACCAGGTCAGGGACTTCCACTTAACACCTGACTATAGATTGGGATGAACCAAATCTTTTTTCAGCCAATCAACCCCGTGCCATATTCCAAGCATGAATGTGGGACTCACAAAACAACCAATCAAGACTTCCATAGCCTTTATCGTGTATCCTGCTAATGGATTCTTAGGCCCAAACAATAAACATACACTACAAGATTTACCACAATCTTGCCATGTACCAGTCAAGGGATCACTAGGCCCTAAACAAGTATGGATGCCTCCTGATCTATCCATGTAAACCATGAGGAATTTTTCTATTTCCACCCTCTAATATTTATTGTGTATCCCGCATTACCAGTCAAGGGATTCCTAGGCCCAACGAGGGTATTCACCTCTAAGATTTTCTGTGTACCCCGGCATTACCGATCAAGGATTCCTAGGCCCAATGAGGGTATTCACTTCTAGGCTTTACCATGTACCCTCCCATTACCGATCAAGGATTCCTAGGTCCAATGAGGGTATTCACAACAAAACTTTACCGTGTATCATGCTATTACTAGTCAAGGGATTCTTAAGCCTTGTGATTTTCCTGAGACCACCCCGCTTAGTTTCAAAACCATCCAACAATCCATATCAACCAATTAAAATAACCCAATCACACCATGGTTATCTAGAAATGGAAAGGCAAGGATGAAAACCACTATTACACTTTGAAAAAACCATGTCAATCATAACAAGAGAACCAAATACACACATGAATTCAAAAACTAGAAAATAAATCATACATGCAACTCGATACCTATAAATAATCCCAATATATCTACTTGATCCAACTCTTCCTTGCTTGGTTTTTGCTTCATTTTGCTTTCTTGTCCTTCCTTTACTTTCCATCCTCCCATGCTAGAGTGCTCCAAGAATACTCTAAGTGTGCAAGAGTATGTGAGAGAGAAAATAGAGAGAGAGCTCCAAAACTGAACTAACAAAAGGTAACACTGACCAAAATCCTCAACTAACAAAAGCCATGAACTGATAGTCAAAAGCATTTTTATCATTGAGTCCTCTATTTTCTTCATTTTCCTTTGTTTTTCCTTTAATTTCCTCCTCATGCAAAACTTTCACCTTTCATCTCCCTTTTCTCCTAATTTCTTTTATTTCCATAAATAAAATGCCAATTAATGTCTCTTTTCCTTTGCCAATGTCTTTGGCATTTCCTTAGCCATAATAAACCAAAAGTGACACCCACTATGATGTCTTTTCCAACATTCAATTTGTAAAACATATCCCATGACCTTGGTCTTATTTTTCCTTTATTGACTCTATTATATGTTTTTTTAATCCACGGATGTTACAAACCCATTCCCTTAGGGGGACACCATCTTCAGTGTTCAATGACACCTAACACCAGTAAAACCACTGAAAACTAAAACATACTACCCATGGAGCTTTATAACACAACTCATTATAGTATTTTACAATAAGAACCACACTTTCCTCATCCAATAAATAACCATTACTATATATGGAGCGTTATAAATCCAACTCGATACAATATTTACAATAATATATTCATAAACACATATACACATTTCCTTAACCCACAAATAAAAGGATATGATGCTTACATCCGCAACAAGGGGATCTAAAGGCTCACACCCTCAAAGTAATACCAAGATTCACCTCCTTCCTAGGAAGTTCAAAATCCACTTGAAAAGTCAATCCTGCATCTAATATACAACACTATGATACTTGCACTACTTGTTTCCTTAGTGTACAGTTACCGACTCATTGTTCCAGGTCACAGTCCCAATGTGCATCTAATTCCATTTGGCAATGGTAATGACCAAAAAATATCCATCCTTGGCCTTCCCTTCTCTGTTACATAGTCCCATGGGAAATTTGGTTACCCCCCTTCTGTGTAGTCACTCACCTTCCAAGTTCTCTGACATCTCCTTTCCCAAGCGATCCATCCCTTGGCAAGGTTTTCTCGCATCAGAAAGTCCAAAATCCAAGGCATATCCTTGCCTAAAAACCATCCTACTAGTCATAGCATGCTAATGGCAATCAATGGATATTATTGGGTACTGGTGTCCCATAATGTACTTTCTTATGGAGTGCTTTACCAACATACTTCTCCTTGTTCCAATTCTTTTTACTGCTGCTGCTAATTCTTGCAGTCAATTTCAACCACCCAACTAGAAATCTTGCATGTTTTCCTGTATCAAGCACATACTTTCCATTAGAATCCAAATGAATTGAAATAAATTCAAATCATACCTCCTTGGTGGCTCATCAGTAAGGCACACTTGCAATTGTATGTTGCCATTATAGTATTAGCATTGATGTCAACATGGTCATGGTTCCAGCTAGCTATTCAAGTTGAAATTGGGATGATTGTCTTAGCATTGATGTCAACAATATGATGTCTCTCATGTTGGCTTGTGTTGGCATTGATGACAACAACACACTTGATGAATAGTTGCAATGTAATAGCCTCATGATTTTGATGCTACATGTTGATCATATAGTTCTACATGTGATAGAGATGGTTCAAGGCACACTATTTTACTTTTCAACTAGGTCTTTATTAGGTCTTCATGTCCATGCTCATGAACATGACTTGTTGGTGTGATGTGATGGCTTGATGATGGTGCTACAGAGGTGTTGCAACTTGTTTACTTGTTTGATGGAGAGTGGAGGACCTGTTGGCACTCTTGCCAACCTTGTTTTGCAACCTTTGAAGCCAATTTGGCTGTGACACTTGGGGGACATGTTTGATCCACTTGCAGATGTGTCAAAGGTTGTGTTAGAGGTTTGGAGGCTTGTTTAGGAGCTGTAAATTATGATCCAATAGGTGGAAGAGGTTCAAAGCTGAGATTTTATGCTTTTCACCTATACTCTACCCTAGTCGCTCCCTTACAGGCTCATGAGAGCGACTGAAAAGTTCCAATCACAATGAGGTAGGCCTGCAAGAGTGACTAAATATTTTGGTCGATTTAAGCTAGTGTCAAGCATGCAACTGAGTCATTTCTTGGGATTTTCTCCACATTTCTCGCGTTGTTCAGAAGGAAATTAACTTGGAAATTCCTAGAGGCTTCCAGAGTTGTTTAAAAAGGTCATAAATTGTTTGAAAAGGTCCTATAATTATGTGAATGAATTTAGTGCACTAGTAGTGACCTTAGTGGATTGATTTGGTCCAATTTGTGCACCTTTGATCATAGGCCCAAGCTCAATTTCGCCCTCCAGGTTTTATGTTCTTACCTTTTGAGCTTTGTGGTTATTGATTGAGTTATATGTTGAGTGTATGTATGGAAAGAAGGATGAATAGAGAGATTATGATTCAGACCTTGAGTAGAGCCTAGATGCTCCAATCTATGAGAGTTATTGAATGAATAATGAGAATATCTCAAGCATGCTACAGAATGGATCATAATTGACGCTGTTGGAGTGGAAATCATTTGGAGAAGTCTAGTATGTTGTTGGGTAGTCTTTATGTTGATTATCACATTTATTTTATGCAGGAGTTGCTGATGCATTTGGCACATAACCATAGTGTCTCTTGTTGTTGATTTTATTTTACAACAATATTTTGTTGTGAGGGTATGATTGTATTCATATTTTATGTGGTCACAATTTTACCTGTTTTTCTTTTGTTTGATGATGATAGTTTGCTACTAAGGGCATGTGTGTAGAGATGATTTCTTGTTGAGCATAGTGTCTTGGGATCTAGTTTGAAAATAGATGAAAGGAAGTCTACATAATGGTGAGGATCAGTGACTTCATGGAGTTGGAGTAGTGATATTGAAGCTTCAGCGTAAGGAACACGTTCCTCATTCAATGGTAGCTGGATATTACAATCAGTTGGGTGAGGATCATTGATCGTGGTGGCCTTCAGCGAAGGTAGTTCGTAGATCCGTAGAGAACAAAGTATTCCAAGCTTATTAGTAGTATTGAGTCTCCTATTCTATGGGTATTGTAATTTCGTATATGAGGTTGAGTCTCCATGTTGATGGGAATCAGCGAGCTATGAAGAGACCAATTGCTTGACTAATAGAAATTTAGATCAAAGCAATAGCAACAAGGGTGGTTTTTCTCCCGGAATGGTTTCCACCAAAAATATTGTGTCTCATGTGTGATTGATATGTTGTGCATGTTTATTGTTTTGTAGTTGCTTATGGTTTTTAGTTATGTTTATGTGATGCACAATCTATGATGTTTATTAGTTGTTGGTTAACATATGTGTGATTCAGTAATTGAATTTTAAATTGGTAAAAATCATGTATATATCACATTATTGATTCAGTGCCCCTCTCAGTAGATCTAAAAGGTTTCCAACAATCAGTATCAGAGCGGGGATATTAGCTGCGGCTTGATCTCTAGAGAGTAGATCATGGGTTTGTTGGAGAAAAAAATGACTTTTGTTTTTGAAATGACTTCTCAAGGAATGATTGTCCTTACTGCTACAAATTACAAGGTATGGAGAAAAAGTGTTAAATCTCAATTTTTGTCTTATGGATCTAACATTTCGAGATTAGTATGTGAAGTTTGTGTTAAATATCCAATTGCACATGAATTTTTGCAGTAAGATGCACAAGCAAGATGCATAATCTACAAGAATGTTCATGATGATGATATTAAGAGATGAGTAGGTTTGAAACATGCCAAAGATATTTGGGACAAGATAGAATCCAGTTTTGGAGATGAAACCAACAAAAAAATTGAAAATGAGAATAAGAGCAACATGAATAAGAATAAGAAGAATAACAATAAGAAGGGACTTCAAGATCAATAATCTCAGCCACAAGTGTGTCAATATTCTAGTGCACATGATTTAGCAGATGATGAGAAGAAACCAGAAAATCATGAACCCAAAGGTATAAACATTGATGATTTTCTTTTGAGCTATAACTTTGATTCAAATTCAGATTATGCTGAAGCACATAATGAAGATGAGAATGTTATCTTAGAGATAAGATTTCTAAACTAACAACTACATACAAGGATCAAGAAAAATTGTTGCAGATCTGTGATGATAAGGAGGCGAAGCTCAAGGAAGAAATTGTGAGCTTAAAGATTAATTTGAAAGAATCATAAAAATTTGAGGAAGGTATGAGCAAACAATACCAAGTGAAGGTAGAAGAGGTTGATAAATTAGAAGTTGAAGTGATTTCCTTGAGAAAGAAACAAAAGATGGAGAAGATCATGGCAGCTTTGGAAAATTTACTTGAGATCCAAAGATCACCATTGGATAAATCTAGTATTTGATTTCAAAAGGGTGAGTCTAGTTTGCATGAAGGTAAAAATACCAAAGAAGCAACCAAAAAAACTATAGCAAACAATACCAATAACAAAGTGATATCCAAGGAAATAAAAAACAAATCCAGCAACCCAGTAGAAAACAAAAGAATCAACAATAGAAAAGCAAGCAGAACCAATAACCAATCAAGTTGCAAAACTAGCAGTAGAGAAGAAAATTGCAAGGAACACATACATTCAGAAGACCTTTTTCTCCTAGAGATGATCGTGACATATTTGTAAAGTTTCAAAGGAATCAAAGTATTTTTGTTCCCTTTTTCCATAATGTAGAGTGTTACAACTATCACAAGTTAGGGCATATTGTAGCTAACTATTGGAGCAGAGCGTATAGATCCAATCAACAGTATCGACAACCAAGGAGATTGGCCTTTAAGTATAATCATGGTTTTTATGGTTATTGCTATGCATGTCACTTGTTTGTCTATAAGGAAATAAATTGTAGGTCTAACCATTGTAGAAGAGGAACATTTCATGCAAGGTTTAGATCTGGCATGAGAAGAAGAAGAGTTGATCCTCTTGGCCATGTGGAGTGCTATATTTTCCACATGGAAAGAGATTGTTTGCTGCCCCATTACTCAAGGCAAAACTGTCAAAAGAAGTAAAAACCAAGAGGATATAGTACAAATAAAGAGAAGCAAGAAAAGAAGAGAGAGAGGGAAGATAAGAAGTAGTTGATCAAAGAGGAGAAGAAGCACCCCAAGATAGTGTGGACGAAGAAGGAGCTTCAACTATTTCACTAGTGAAGAGAATTCTTTCCTATAGTCCTTGATTATTCATGCATAATTATAGAGGACTAAAAAATTCATAATAGGTGCATAACCTGAGGGGAGAATATGACATAGTTTTCAATAGTATGTTATGAGTTCTTTTCATCCTCATTCACAGTCAGGTCCACATGATCAGCTTGCCTCTTGGAGGTATATTGAGTTCATTAGATCTACCTATGGTATTGAGATTTATTATTTATTTCATTTATCTTTCACTCCTTTTGGCTCATGTGATAATAATAGTCTTATATGTATTTCATGAGTAGAAAAAGGAGTAAATTTTTGGCCATATATATGTTTTCGGTTTCCACTAACGACTAGTTCAAAAGATGTGCAACCATGCATAGATTGTGATCATGACTGTAGGATGTATTGAGAAGAATTTTGACATGGACCAACCATGTGTGAGTTGTTAATGATGATTACTACAACCATGCATTTATCATTGTTTCATCCTTTCACATTGATAGTGTGTCCAATCATTAGTATGTTGAGTCATCATGGTGTTAGGATTGTTCTGGAGGAGTCTTATGGAGTCATTTTGCAGCCAAATGTATGAGATAATGATGATGTAATAGTCATGATGTATTATGTATTTTGAGTAATTGGTCCATCAGAGGTGATCATGGAAACTATGTATTTCATTGAAAATCTTTGTATAATTCTCATGGAGCCATGTACTTGTATTATACTATCTTTTGGTCATATAGTTATGATTCATAAGAGGGTCATGTATGAGGCCTTGTATCGCTGCTACAACCACGTATTTTGTAGGAATTTACAGGGTAAGTTCCTCATATAGAACACTAAAGGACATCACTCACAAACAGATCATAGATAGATACACTAGTATTCTTGATGTGGTTAAAGCCCTCAAAGAGAGAAATATTCCACAGCCTGAGCCAACACGGCCACTTCAGGGAATTTATTAATAAAAGAAAGAAAATTTACATAAGCTTTTGTCATGAATGGTCACCTTACGAATGACCCTCCATGCTCTTTAAATAGAGATCGTGGACCAATTGGGTGTTAAGCCATGGATCAAGTGTCGGTAATACCGAGGAGAGAATGAACTGTCAGATCACTACATATCGTGACTATCGGATTGTAAGTTACAAAAGTACATAGTAAAGAAACACACTTTACCTAACTCTACACTAGACCAAGTTATACTTAACTATTTCCTATGTGTCAGAATATCCTAACATCCCCCCTTAAGAACAACTTGGAATAGGATTGAAGGATGTACAAATATGACACAATAGGAGAAGGAAGGCGGCATTAAAGCCTATCCCCCCTTAGTGAAAGCTTCCTAAACTCCAACCATAAATCGAAGTTTAGTAAACTTCACCTCTGTGAGAGCCTTTGTAAAGATGTTTGCAACTTGATCATTTGTTGAACAATATTGCACTTCAAGAACATGGTCATGAATGAGCTTTCTAATGAAGTGCATGTATAGTTCAATGTGTTTGTTGTGCTGATGTTGGACTAGATATTTGCATAGTTGAATTGCACTTTGATTATCACACCAAAGTGTAGTCGGATGTTGTTGCTGATAGCCAAACTTTGAAAGGATCTGACAAAGCCAAAAGGTTTCCTTACTAGCTTCTACGGCCCCACGATACTCTGCTTCTACTAAAGAAAGATAAATGGCACTTTGTTTCTTGCAAGCCCATGTAATAGTTCCAGAACCAAGAGTGAATACATAACCTACAATAGACTTCCGATCATCAGGGTCACCAACCCAATCAGAATCAGTGAAACCAACCAATAGAGGAGATGCTTCTGCACTATAGTGAATCCCAAACTGAACTTTACCTTGAACATAATGAAGTATTCTTTTAGATGCTTTCCAATGACTTTCATGTGGGTTTTTCATAAACCAAGAAATAAGGGCAACAACAAAGGAAAGGAGTATGAGTATGGGACAAATACAAAAGTTTTCCTACAAGCTGATGGTATAAGGTATCATCAACTTTAGGGGAAGTACAAGTGACTGAAAGTTTGGCTCCAGACTAAAAGGGAGAAGGGGCTGGCTTATTGTCTTCCATGTGAAAGTGGTGTAGGAGATCACAGGCATACTTAGACTGGGAAAGGGAAATACCTTCCTTGGATAGCAAAACTTGAAGACTAAGAAAATAATGAAAGTGTCCTGAGTCTGCCTTTTCAAACTTCTTTTTAAGGCTAGACATCACATGGTGTATAAGGTTGGGATCACTACCAGTAAGAATAATATCATCAAACATAAAGAAAAAGAATGATAAGAGACTTACCCACTTTCTTGGTGTAGGCAATATTGTCAGCATGACACCAAGAAAAGCTAGTATCTAAAAGAAAGCTATCCATTTTTCCATACCAAGCCTGAGGGACTTGCTTGAGACCGTAAAGGGATTTCTTAAGCTAACATACAAGGTTGGAGTCTGCTTGTATAAATCCAGGAGGTTGTTCGATATAGATTTCTTCATGCAAGTCCCCATGCAAGAAGGCAAATTTAACATCCATCTGATGGACTTCCCATCTGAAAGAGGTAGTAAGGGAAAGAACAAGGTGGATAGAGTTCATTTTGGTAATATGGGAGAAGGTTTCAGTATAGTCAATGCCTTCAACCTATGAAAAACCCTTAGCAACAAGATGAGATTTATGTTTATTAACTTTTCCATTTGGTTCGTACTTGGTTCTATAAACCCATTTGCATCTAACAAGTTTTTGTCCCTTTGGAAGAGGAACAAGATCCCATGTATCATTTGCAAATAACGAATGATATTCTTCATTCATAGTTGTGTCCCAATCTGGATGGCCTAAAGCTTCTGCAAAGGTTTTAGGATCATAATTCCCTGGAGCTTGAGCCAGTAAAGAAGAGGCTCTATCAAACTAAAAATGTGTATGTCGATGATCTATAGGATCTCCTGCAAGAGCAACTGCTGCATCTCGAGCAGCATAAACCCACTTTGGAAGCTGAAGAGCTGAAGGAGGATCCTGAGAAGGTGGGGAAGGATTTTCATCCTCGCTGCCATCATTTGAAGAAGAAATATTTTCATAAGTAGAAGCACTGGAGAGAGTTGTCACATCCATCAAACTAGGCTTGCAGGATGATATATTTTCAATAAACTTTACATCTCTTCTAATGATAATATTTTTTGAATTAAGTGGAATAAGTCTTTATCCTTTAACATCTTGAGAATATCCAACAAAAATACATTTTTCACTCTTAGGTTCTAAAGCTTTATGTTTCTCATCTAGAATATGGTCCCATGCTTCACTTCCAAAAACATGAAAGTGACATACATCTAGTTTAATTGAGCTCCATGATTCTTCTGGAGTGATATTCTCTAAAACTTTAGTAGGAGTGCAATTTACTATGTAATTTGTAGAGTTAATTTCTTATGCCCAAAAATTAAGACTATGTCCTTACATCTAGTTTAATTGAGCTCCATGCTTCTTCTGGAGTGATATTCTTTAAAACCTTAGTAGGAGTGTGATTTACTATGTAATTTGCAAATTTAATTGCTTATGCCGAAAAATTAAGACTAAGTCTTTTAGATTGAAGCATACAATTAGCCATTTCCTTTCAGCTACACCATTTTATTGTGGAGTATATTGAACAATATGTTGCATTTGAATTCCATGCTTAGTCCAAAAGTTGATGAATTTGTTGTTAACATATTCTCTGCCATTATCAGATCTTAGCTTAAGAATTTGATGTCTAGATTGTTTCTCAACAAAGGCCTTAAAGGCCAAGAACATGTTAAATACTTCACTCTTGAGTTTTGAGAAGTATACCCAAGTGTGTTTGAAGAAATCATCAATGAAAGTTAAGAAATACTTGTACCCAGCGAAAGAAACAACTAGAAGTGGACCACATAAATCACAATGGACAAGCTCTAAAGGGGTTGAGGCGTGTCAAGAGGCACGTTTTTCAAATCTATCCCGATGATGTTTTCTGAGTATGCATCCGAAACAAACACCATCTTTGCAAGATATCATAGGAAGACCTGTCACCATATTTTTTTTTTTTATATATTTTGAAGGGAGTGATAGTTTAAGTGACCAAATTGCTCATGCCAAAGTTTGATAACTCCATCATTATGAACAACAAATACTGAGGGAAGAGTTGATGACCCAAGGTTGTTAAACTTATATAGTCTTGTAGAATCGTCAGCAATGCCAGTAGCTAAAATCTGTCTAGGATCTCTTAGGTCCTTAATTACATCATGAGGTGAGAATTTTACCTTCACCTAAATGAGTTCTCTGATATACAAATAGAAGTTTGCAAGATAAGTTTGGAACACATACTACATCATTAAATTGACCATTGTCTAGATGAATAGTTCCTGTCCCTACAACACTAAGAGATCTATCATCACCAACATATATATTTTTGGTGTTACAATCATTTAAAGAAGAAAACGTGGCTTTGTTTTTGGCCATGTGATAAGAAGCTCTAGAATAAATGAGCCACTCATGAGAATGAGAAGAAGAAGATACATTTAGTGCATAACCAAACCGAGATACTTGACAACCACATGCAAAAAGTGTTATTCCTGAAGATGAAGTTGAAGTTGAAGAATGCTCCAAATGGATGTTATGATTCTTCATTGTTGCTTCCAAGGCTTCCATCTTCTTAAAGCATTTGGATTCTAAGTGGCCATCTCGATTACAAAAGTTGCAATGTCTATCAATCTTCTTCCCTTTGTTTTTATTTGCTTTATCATTTTGTTGAATTGATTTTTCATTTTGAGACTAAAATTGCTTAGGACCCTTGTTTGGCTTAGGACTGTTCTTTTTAGGATACTGCTTCTAAGGATTCTTTAAATTTGGTTGTTGATGGGTGGCTAAGGCTTTCTTAGAAGAGTTTCCAAGATTAAGAAGACCAAGATGTAAGAGTTTTTCTTGTTCTCTTATTAAAGGCCTCAAAAGAGGGGGACTTGTAGTTTTGTCCTTGAGAAATAAAGGCTTCTCTAGTAGAATGGAAGGTGGAAACAAACACAGAGTAGGCTGGTCGCAACTTAGTAAGAATGAAATAGATAAGGCTACCATATTCTTTCTTGACCTTAACACCTTCCAAGAGACGTTTAAGGGTCTTGAACTTGGACAAAAGTTATTCAATGGAAGAAAAATTATTGGGGTCCAACGTAAGTAACTCGTTTTCGAGTTGATGGGCTCTAATTTCATTTTTAGTTCCAAAAACTTAGTGAGTTGTTTCATTGCTTCATTAGGGGTATCAAGTTCTGTGATATGGAATCTAAGTTCTGGATAAATAGACATCCCTATTAACCCACATGTTTGATCTTGCCTATTTTTCCATTTGGCTGCCTTATCTTCATCTTTAGGTTTAGTTTCTTGGCTTAAGGCTATCATATAAAGACCTTCACTTCTAAGTAAATCCACAAAGTAGGATCACCATTGGAAGTAGTTGGTGCTATCAAGAATAAATTGGCATGGACTTTCCATTTTAACAAAAAATGAAGTGGTAGATGCTGAAACAAAGTGTTCCAATGGAAAGATTTTGAAAAATTAGGCCGATTAAAAAAAACAGCTCTAAAAACAGCTTCAGGATGAAGAAGTTATGGTTTTTTGAAGAAAAGTTGTTGAAGATACCAACAAAGTGCATGAATGTGTGGAAGTGAATGATAATGTTAGATTTAAACCATCCCCCCTGCCTCCCCCCCTCTTTCCAAACTTAATTTAATTAGCTCACTTTAAAAAATATATTATGTGACTCACTTTTATAAATAAGCGAAAGTCACTTTTACAATAGTACTTTATGAGCTAGTCACTAAATTTTAACTTAAATAAAAGATAAAGAGGCTATAGGATTATAAGTGACTCACTTTTTATAATGGGTAAGAAAACTTTTACATAAAGTAACTTTAAAACATATGTTACATGTAATTTTTGAGAAAGTAACTCAACAAAAAGAAAGACTTGAACCCAAGATCACTATTCTCATAAAGTAATTTTGGACCAAGTGAGCTAGTTTAAAAATTTAATATTTTTTGGAAAAGAGGAAGTTTTTTTTTAGTTACTGAAGCTTTGGGTTGCATGCTTACTTGAAAAAGCTATTTTTGCCTACAAAACAGAAAACCACACAACCCAACATGGACATACAAAAAAAACCAAACCTTATTGCTTAAAGTTAGCTTTCACCGGAAACTAAATATTTTTCTCAATGTTTTTGATGTTTCGAGATCACACTAAGGGGCGGCAGAAAAGAGCATATGCATGAGAAAATCCTTCCTTTCTATTTATGATTTGCCCAGATCGCACAGAGTTGCGGGGCAAGGAGCAAACACATAAATGAAAGGTATAGATCTAGTAAAAAAAATAAAGAGATAAATAAACTGAAATAATCAGAGAGATAAATAACTAGAACTACAAATAAACATTGTATACCTCCAGATCTTAAAAATGACGTAGCTAGGGCTAACAAAAACCTTTTTGCATGAAATGAAAAGGGTTCCTCACTCGCACAAATGCTCCTAACACAATAGAGCAGTCCTCTCAGCTCGAAAAAGGCAAAAGACAATAGATATAGGAAACAATAGTTGGATGCAATTGTATGACTTCTGATTTGGATCACCAATGGAAAACCCTCAAATAGCTCTAATACCATGTAAGAATTTACAGGGTAAGTTCCTTAGATAGAACACCAAAGGAAACTACTCACAAAAAAATCACAAATCAATACACCAGTATTATTGATGTGGTTAAAATGCTCAAAGAGGGAAACAGTCCATGGCTTGAGCCAATGCGACCACTTCAAGCAATTTATTAATAAAAGAAAGAAAATTTACATAAGATTCTCTCGTGAATGGTCACCTTACAAATGACCCTCCACGTTATTTAAATAGAGACCATAAACTATTCAAGTTTTAAGCCACGAATCAAGTGTCGGTAATATCGAGAGAATTAACCATCGGATCACCACATATCGTGATTGTCGGATTGTAAGTTATGAAAGTACATAGTAAAGAAGCACACTTTACCTAAATCTACACTAGACCAAGTTATAATTAACTATTTCCTATGTGTCAGAATATCCTAACATATTTATCATGTATATGTCATTTGATTCATGGTCATGTGGCGTCTCAGCCCATATGGTGCTTCTATCTGTCAAAGAGCATTTTTTGCAGTGGAAGTGGTCATTTCAGCCCAGCAATTGGTATCTCTATAGCTTGGAGATGGCATGTTTTCAAGGGGAGCATTATTTGTTCCTATGTACTTTAGCCATACATTGTTGGAATTATGATCTGCTTGGAGATGTTCATGCTATGCCTCATACTATGCTATGACAGTGGGGTTCTTGGCCTCATGTGTTGAGGATATTTGGTGGTTGCTTCCATGTAGTTATGGGGGAGATTGTGTGTGGTTGCATCATGTGGGTATTGTTGTATATTAAATGATGTTGCATATGTTGATGATCGCTATGTTTGCATGGTGCTACTTGCTGCTAGTAGTTGTTGGTTGGTATTCTGCTCTGGATGTTGATTGGATAGAAATGTTGCTTATTGCTTATATGGAGGCATGTATGACCTTGATTTGCATTATATTCAACCACGTAGAAATGTATTGCTCCAGTATGTGCTTCACTTCTTTCTACCTATTTATATGGAGTTGACCCTTTGCCATTGATGTCAAAGGGGTAGAGAATTTGGATGGATAAAGGTCAGCTTCAGAGTTGCAGTATCAGTGGAGATCAACCTCATATGTTGTTGAGGTTGACATCAATGCCAAAGGCGGAGTTTGCTGCCATTGTAGTGTTGGCATTGATGTCAACATGGTCATGGTTCCAGCGAGCTAGTTGAGTTGACATTAGGATGCTTGTGTTGACATTGATGTCAACAGTATGATGTCACTCATGTTGGTTTGTGTTAGCATGTGTTGGCATTGATGATGATGGCATACTTGATGACTAGTTGTAGTGTGGTGGTCTCATTATGTTGATGACGATGATGATGCGACATGTTGATGATACGTATCTACGTATGATAGAGATGGTTCATGGCACACTAGTTGAGTTGTCAATTAGGTATTCAAGTCCATGCTCACGAAGACGACTTGTTGGTGTGATATGATGACTTGATGATGGTTCTACAGAGGTGTTGCGAGTATGGTCATAGGTGTTGTAGCTTGTTCAGATGTTTGATGGAGAGTGGAGGACTTGTTGGCACTCTTGCCAATCTTGTTGATTGGCCTTCAAGGTCAATTTGGATGTGACACTTAGGATACATGTTTGATCCACTTACAGATATGTCAGAGGTTGTGTCATAGGTTTGAAGGCTCGTTGGGTTGGGAAAGATGATCCCATAGGTGGCAGAGGTTTAGAGCTCAAAGGTTATGGTTTTCACCTATACTCTTCCCCATTTGCTACCTTACAGGCTCATGAGAGTGATTGAAAAGACCCAATTAGACTCAAAAAGGGTTGCGAGAGAAACTAAAGCTTCTTTTTTATTTAAGCCAGTGTCAAGTGTCTGATTGAGGCATTTCATGGGATTTTCTCTTCATTCCTCGTGCTGTTAGGAAGGAAATTAACTTGGAAATTCCTAGAGGATTATATAATTATTTGAAAAGGTCATAAATTGTTTGAAAATGTCCTCTCATGATGTGAATACATTTAGTTCACTAATAGTGACCTTAGTGGTTTGATTTGGTTCAATTTATGCACCTTTGATCATAGGCCCAAGCTTAATTTCACCCTACAAGTTTTATATTCTTGTCTTGTGAGATTTATGGTTATTGATGGAGTTAGATGTTGAGTGTATGTGTGGAGGGAAGGGTAAACAGAGAGATTATGCTTCAGACCTTGAGTAGAGCCTAGATGCTTCATTCTATGAGTCTTATTGACTAAATAGTGAGCAAATATGAAACATGCTACATAATGGATCAGAATTGAAGTTGTTGGAATAGAGACCATTTGGAGAAGTTTGGTATGTTGCTGGGTAATGCTTATGATGGTGATTATCACATTTGTTTTATGCAGGAGTTGCTAATGAATTTGGAACATAGCCATAGTGTATCTTGTTTCTTATTGTATTATGCAACATTATTTTGTTGTGAGGGTCTGATTGCTTATTGTTTATTTGATGATGATATATTGCTTCTTAGAGCATGTATGAACAATTGATTTCTTGTTGAGCATAGTGTCTTGGGATCCCATTTGAAAATAGATGAAAGGAGGTCCACATAGTGGTGAGGAGCAGTGACTTCATGGAGGTGGAGTAGTGATATCAAACCTTCAATGAAAGGAAAAATTTTCTCATCCAATGGTAGTTAGATAGTCCAATTGGAGTTGGGAAAGGATCATTGATCATGGTGTCCTTCATTGGATGGTAGTTCGTAGATCCATAGAGAACACAAACTTCTGAGCTGACCAGTAGTATTGAGTCTCTTAGCCGATGGGTGTTGCCATTTTGTATGAGGTCGAGTCTCCATGCTCATGGGAGTCAACTAGATATTTAAATACCAATTTCTTGACTAATATAATTTAGACCAAAGCAACAACAACAAAGGTGGCTTTTCTCCTGGAAGGGTTTCCACTAGAAATCTTGTGTTTCATGCGTGATTGATATGATGTGCATGTTTATTGTTTTATAGCTGCTTATGGTTTTCAATTATGTTTATGTGATGCACATGCTGTTATTTTTATTAGTTATTGGTTAACTTATGTGTGATTCAGTAATTGAAGTTTAAATTGGTAAAAATCATATATAGATCACACTACTGATTCACACCCCCCCTCCCCACCGTCTTCCTAGTAGTGCTCAAAGGTTTTCGACATTCTATTCACTTCCTATCACAACAAGTCAAATGGGTTCTTTGATCAAATCATCATGAATAAACTTATCACATCTGGTTACTCAAAACTCAACCATCATAAATAAAAAATGTGAATCATATGCATTCATAATAAACTAGAATCAAAGATGACATGTAACCATTATAAATTAGAGTCATAGATCACATGCATAATTAAAACTAAAATAAAATACTAATACTTATCCTTCAATCAATTCTTGCTTGTACATTTTTTCTTTGTCATTTCTATAGACACATTGGATTAGCTGCAACACCCAGAAAGTGCCTAGTGCCTTCTCTCCTTTTCAATCACATACACACTAAACATCACAACACGTACACTTACACCTGGTGTACAACACAACACAATACATACACTTATACCTGACGTACAACACAATACATATAGTACATAGAGTACAACACAACAAATACACATGTCATGAAACATCGACTACATAATCTCCATATCCTAATAACACAATACCACACGTGCACAACATAACATGTACAACATGTACACAATACCACATGTACATAGTTCCACCTGCATAATGTGTACACAACACCACATGTACACAACACCACCTACATAATGTGTAAACAACACCAAATGTACACAACACCATATGCACGAAATGTACACAACACCACCTGTTCACAACACCCTATTTACAACATATACACAACACCACATGCACACAACACCACATGTTAATAGCACCACATATACAACATTTGCACAATGCAATATGTACATAACACCACATGTGAAACATTAAAAAAGAACCATATGTACACAACGTCGCATATCCAACATGTTGAGAATTTAATAGGGCAACGCATACGTTAATTATCTTAACTTGATAATTATTTGTGTTACCTTTTTACTTATTAGTTTTGATCTTTATTATTCCAATGTGAAATACATCAAACAACTACCAAAACAGTAAGAATGGTAACACAGTATATAGGTTGCAACCCATGGTCAAAACCCATCCTCTTGAGGGAAAAACCTAAAAATATCTTCTTATCTTTCATATATTTTAATTGACGAATACCATGGCTTAGACTTAGAAAAATACCCTCCAAGATCAAGTCTTCCTTGGCCTCTGTCTATAATATATTTGACCTCCCAGTAAATCTAAAATTTTGTTACCCAAAAACTGTTGCTTCTTCTCTACGAGACTTTGATCTCCCTCTAACTGCTCTTCCCTTGACGTCACTTGCCTTTCTTTGAGTCCTATGGATATTAGGAAACCCTAAAAGACCTTCTCTTTCCCTCTTTCTCTTCTTGCTTCCAAAATCAAACCTTAGACTTCCCTAGTGCAGAAACCCTAACTTCGCACTTCTAGAGGAATCTGATGCTCAGACTTCACGCTACCCAAGAAGATTTTTCTGCCCAGATTTCACACTATCTCGGAAGATTATATTGCCTAGAAGAAACTGCTACGCAGATTTCATAGTGCCATAAGAATGTAGAGAGACCCAAATGCTTTGACTTTCCTTATCCTTCTCTTCTTCGTATTTCCATTTTCAACCTTCTGTTGATTCCTTCTTCGCATGAGAGATGATTGAATGAATGATCCAAATGGAGGACAATTTCTTCTTATATTTAGGCTTCCTTGAAGGGTGGACGTGGTTGTTCATGTAGGCTGACTTGACAACTCATTAGGCCGACTTGATCTTGGAGGTATTTTTGACATTTTTAAGACAAGATAATTTTCTTTCACAGTTTACAATGTGTCCATAGTGTCTTTCATATATGTCAATGACTCCTATACCTAGGACAAACCCTAGATGCACTCAATAGGTGCTTGACCTATAAAATAAATTCCTTGGGCAAGAAACCCAAGCTCAATAATAATAATAATAATAATTTCTTTTTCATTTTATATATACAAGAGTACATTTCATAATTATGAAGACTGAACCTAATTAGACATTCTTTAATACTCCCTCTTAATTAGTGAGGTATTCATTAGAGGTACATGGCTATTCTCAATCTAAAGAGATCTCACAAGAAGAGTCAGATTGGAAACCCATTTGTCTAGCATCATAATAACCAAGATTGTCACATAGCAAGGCCTTGACTAACAACTCTATCTCTCCACAAAATTAGAGCACAAAGCTGGAGAGACAAATCATGTATAGACACCGTCATCATTATCTCTCCAAGGTACATACCCCACCTATGTGTTCACAGAGTATTCCCTCCCATTGAGCTATTTTTATCTTGGATAGCTAATCCTCAAAGAATATTAGTCCACAAGTACTCTTATCGTGAATGCCCTACCACATTCTCAAAGAGCATCGAATGCCAGATGGTTACCTAATCCTCCATTATTTCTTCCCAAATGAAGACATGAATGTTGTGTCTATCTCTCCCTCTTAATTAGGGAGGACAAATCCACCAAACCAAGCTTGTCCCTTAAGTATACAAGCTTCTTGTTTGTAAGTTATTTTGTCAATATCTCAGCTATCTGCTCATAAGTGGAGATATGACGTAGTTTCACTATTTCGCCACACCATTTTGTACTAGATCTCGTATATAGTGATACTTGTAGTTGATATGATTTGTCTTCCCACGAAATACTAGGTCCTCAAACAAATGAATACAACTGGTGTTATCACAACATATCACTGTAGGGTTCATTGGTCCTTCAAATAAGGAAGACAACAACTTCCTTAACCAAGCTACTTCCTGACTAACTTCACATGCTGCAACATATTCTCTAGTTTCCTTTTCCTGTTCATGGCCTTCACTCAGACTTATGGTCGTTAGTCCTGGTCTAGTGCATGATGCATGAAGCTGTGAACCATATATGTTACTCCCTCTCAACCAAGAATTACCTCTTTATCTGGATTCCGTCTTAATCTTAGGGAGATCTATTCTATTCATCTTTCCTTTGGGAGATTAGCTTCTTCTTTTTGACATTGGAGAATCTCTCATAGCTTCCAACCATTTCATCAGAGTTATCATCATCCCCATCATGATTATCACATCAATGAACATCTTCACCAAGTTAATGATTGTGTACCTGCACAACTTTAATAGCAAGTACAACCAATTCTATAGAAGCATGATGTTAGCCATATCATAATCAAAAAAGAATTTCAACTTTATACATATAGGATCCCTAGCCTTAATTACGAACAAGAGACATATACTTCTTAACATATTCACTATGGACTTGTCATAATAATATTGCATTCCATCTACGCTTTCAATGTTTCTTCCAAAGGTCTGAAATACCTTACTTCAACATTTTCCAAACCCTAGAAACACTTTACACAAATATAGATCTACAAAGCATCTAACAACCTTTCAAAATACACATGTTAGACTTCTCACTAGGGATTCACACAAATCCTATATTTCATATAGAAGGATCAATCAAAGTCAATCATAACTTAGTCATTATCCTAACTAGCTTCCACTAGGGTTAGTTCCAAACCCATAGATTTTCAATCAACCATCAAATAGTCAATAACATGACCAAATACTGCTAGGGTTAATTACAAACCCTATATTTATGAGAAATCATCAATCTCGACCAAAAAATCAAATTTCAACAAATCTCTCACACATCTCAAGTTAATATTCATCAAATATTTCTACTTCAACTAAGGTTCAACTCCAAAACCCTAGAATTCATAAATTCATCAAACTTTAAAAAAATATCAAATGATCATATTTCATAGGTTTTAACTTTGACTAAGGTTTAATTCCAAAACCTTAGGATTCCATTTTCACAATCTCAACAATCATTACATACATAGATATCAGATTATTACGTTCACAATAGACAATTTCACTACTAGGATTTAACTACAAAACCCTAGATTTTCATTTCCAACAACCACTTAATAGATTTTGAATTGTTATATTACACACACTAGACAATTTTAACTTTACTAAGGTTTAGCTATAACACCATAGGTTTTCAAATATCATCATCCTAGAATCTCAAGCAAGGACTTCCATTAAATTCTAAAGTTCATGACCATCAATGACTAGGTCAACACATATCTAGGAATTTATAACCATACATAAACATATCATATGTATTAACAATATTAATACTTCTTTCCTAGACCAACCTAGGATTTCAACCAAAAGGACATATCTATTTCATGCAAATACATTTCATATCATGTGTTAGTCAAACCCAACTTATCAACAATATTGAATAAGAGTTAGACACTCAATCATTTTGATCGCACTAGGGTCTGATCAAACAAACACACAAAAAACAAGGACATCATTTTTAAGACAATATAACGGTCTTGTTCACACATTCCATGAAACCCTAATGAGCTAGGTTTCCAATGTAGAACACAACAAATGCTAGATTACCAAAACTTCAAATATTTAGGATCTGGAATTTTATCATTCATCCCTAAAAAGTTAGGTTTTCCTGATCATAAAAAATTCCTAAATATGACATTATCAATAAAACTTAACTAAAATTTCACAATATCCCTAAACAACTTAGATTTTCAGACATTCACAATAGCATACCCTTCGATTAGGGTTTTCCAAACCTTGACTAGGGCTCTACAAAAATAAGATAAGAGTGTGGTGGGTAGATTTATCAAGAAATGAATCTCCCAAGAAATAATCACTTAGTAAGATTCAATACATCTTGTCCATAACAATGTTAGTAATAGATAATGAAATGGATAATCCTTTCAATTAGTGTATTCAAAGCATACCTTTGTTTCTTGACTAACCATGTTTTGAGGGATCCTCCTTCTTGCAGATGTTTTTCAAATTGGAACATTCAAAATGTTATTGAGGTGGATGTTGCTTCCATTTTATAGCTTTATATATGATGATCCAATGCCTTTCACTAGATATCTCTTGTTGTAGAAATTCCTATAGATTCACAAGCTCATGCAATTTACTAAAGCACATGACAAGAATCTACTTCTACTTTCAACCAGTGGAAGACAATAGATCGATGAAAACAATATGAACAAGAAGAAGATAAATCAATGGAACATAACACAAGATGTATATGGGGAAAGCCATTGCTCAAAACCCTACTATCTGTATTGCATATATCATAAATATGAGTGAAGATACAAAGCTTTTTATCACTAGAATAATTCCACACAAGTATGTTCAACTCTCTCAGCTCACAAGTTATCTCTTGGTCAGCACTTAGCCAATTCTGTAGCTCTCCAAACCCCTAATCTCTTATGTAATTCCTCGAATGAATAACTTGTATTTAAATGGAATTCATGCTTCCAAAACTGCACAATCCAAGCATAGGATCAATATTTGATGCATGCATGATATTTGCACTCTAGTAGATAATACCACTGATAGTACAGTTTCCCTACACTCTAGTCTCAATTGGGTCTTTCTCTAAACTGACATGCGTGAATTTCTCATGGGAGAATCTTTAGTTAATTGGAGTAGCACTAGTGGATGCATTAGTGCGCCAACTGATTGTTAGTCCTTTATTAGTTCCAAAAACAATTTAGAACTAATTTAATTGAACTTAACTTGGTAAACAGAGTGATATAATTTCCAATTCAATTTAAACTCATACTGGACCCATAAAACTTAGGGATAACATATATATCACTATAGAAAGACTTCCAACTCAAAATTCCTAAGCTAATCAAGTTAATTAAATTTAATTAACTATTTAAAATTTGTTATAAGAATATAATTCAATTTTAATTCTCAGTTTAATTCAAGGAAAAATTAAAATTGGAATTTCTTATTTCCATTTCTCAACAAGAAAGGGATTATCAGCTACCCTGATCTTGTCTCTGTGAAACTCGAATTTACATATTAACAATGCCTTTGTCAAAATGTTAGCATCCTTCTCCTCCGTGGGAATGTACTCTAACAACATAATCCATCTCAATACATAATCTCTGAGATGATGATATCAAATATCGATATGCTTGGACCAATCATGAAAAACTGGATTTTCAAAGAGTTTGATACAACTCAGATTATCACAGTAAATCACAGTTGGATCCATCTACTGATGAAACAAACCAACTAGGATCTTCCTCATCCATATGGCCTCACATGCTTCCTCACTCATAGCCATGTACTCAGCCTTTTCCGAACTGAGTGCAACCAATCTATGTTTCCTGTTGTACCAAGAAACTGCTATTGATCGAATACTGAAGATACCTCTTGATGAATCCCTGCCCAATCTGCATCATTGAAGCCTTGAAGCTTCACTCTCTCTATCCATCTGTACCATAATCCATAATGATAAGCTCCCCTAAGACATCTCAACAAATGTTTTTCTGCCTTCCAATCTAGCTTTGTATGCCTAACCATTGCTTCACTAAGCTAGTTAACTGCATAGCACATATAGGTCATGTGTTCACCAAGTACATGAGTGAAGCCACAAGTTTCTTGTAAATAGTAGCTTCCGCTACTACCCATGAAGTAGCATCCTCCTTCCTCCAGTTACTTGTTAAAGGAGTCTCCATGGGTTTGCTGCTCTCCATGCAGAATCCCCTGATTATCTCATTGGAATACTTGCCCTGAGACACAAACAAATCCCCATCTCCCTACCATACCTTCATGCCAAGAAAGTAATACATGAGCCTCATGTCCTTCATCTCAAACTCTCTTGCAAGGTCCTCCTTGCAAGACTTCATCAACTGATCATCACCTGTCAGTGTGAGATCATGAACATAAAGTACAATGATAAAAAACTTACCTTCCACCACTCTGTGGTACAGGTTCACATCCACTTCACTCTTCGTGAAGCCCAAACCGATGAAGTGTCTATATATCTTGGTGTAAGAAGAACATGGTGCTTGCTTCAACCCATACAATGCTTTCTTGAGTTAACACACATGCGACTCATGGTCACAGGTTTTAAAACTTTTAGGCTGCTCTATGTATACCTCTTTGTCAATCATGCCATTAAGGAAGGTTGTATTCACATCCATCTAGTGTATCTTCCAACCCATCTATGGTGATAGTGCCAATATAGATCTAATTGACGAGTACCTTGCAACAGGAGAAAAGGTTTCATCTTAGTCAATCCCCTCTACCTGTGAAAAGCCACAGGCCACAAATCTAGCCTTATGCTTCTCCACACTACCATCTGTAGCTTGCTTTACCTTGTAAAGCCAATGGGAGCTCACCATTGACTTGTCCTCTGGTCTAGGGACCACATCCCAAACATTGTTATGAACTATGGAATCATACTCCTCCACCATGGCATCAACCCAAAACGACTGTTTCACCGCTTCCTTAAAGGAATATGGCTCTGTCATAACATATTTGCCCATAAGAGCCTTGTATCCAGTGTACCTCTTAGGTGACCTCCTATGCCTATGTTGAGAAGTGGGTTCTCCCACATTCTCTCCTGCATCATCCAACAATCTATTAGCCTCTCTAGTGCACTTTCTTCCCTCTCTAGAAGATTTTTCTTGAGTGGATGTCTCCACTCCCAAATCCTTTGCATGTGGCTTCTCCACATCAATCTAAGGCCCCTCAACCTTAGAAGCTAAAAACTCATCATCTGCATGTAGCTCAATATCCCTCTCAAGGGAGACTCACATGGCCTTCTTCTCATTGAATCTGACATCCTTGTGATTCATTATCATCCTGTTGGTCAATAAGTACACTCGATAGTTGTGAGGTATATCAGTGTACCTCACAAATATCCCCAACTCTATCATAGGCTCAAGCTTCTTCTGTGCATCTTTAGTCATATGGAAATATACCAATGACCCAAAAATCTTGAAGTGACCAACATCTGGCTTCTTACCAAAATAAGCTTCCTTTGGTGTCTTCATCTCAAGTATCCAATGTGGGCTATGGTTCTGACGATAAATTGTTGTGTTGCATATCTTGACCCACAAGTGTAGTGGTAGGCCCTGATCATGTAACATAACCCTTGTTACCCCTACTATGCTTATGTCCTTCCTCTCAACAACCCTATTTTGCTGAGGTTTATGGGGTGTCATCAACACCCGTTTAATCCCTTTCACTGCACATAAGTTCTTAAACTCATTTGAGACATACTCACCACCGTTAGCACTCCATAGAGATTTAAACTTCTATCGATGCCTAGAAAATCGCTGCAACAACATTGGGGATAACCACCTAGTTGGGGACTTGAATACCATTACTTTTCCATTTCGAATGGTGGCTTCGACTCAATATAATGGGACAAGTTTCCCAATAAAATGTGATAGAATGGATGTAGAATTCTTATAATCGAATCCAGGTGATAAATGGAAGTGATTGTTAACTGAAATACATGTATTAATCTATATATTATCCAGGGTTACTTATGTTTATGCGATCTAAAATAATTTTCCTTAGTGCACGATAATAAAGATTAATCAAACACTTACAGAAATGAAAATCCCTAAGACCATTATTGTGATTAAATACTTAATAAAAATAATTGATGAAACTCGTATCGCAATAAAATAACTCAAAAAATTGCTTATATATGTATTAAACATGAAAATTCTAGCATGTTAAAAAATGAATTAATCCAGAACTACGTTATAAAAGAGACATATAATAAGTTACAATATAAAGAGGAATGATTATAATTTCATAAAAAACACATAAATACAATGATAAAAGTACATGATGTATGTTACTCTGGTCATAAAAGAAATAGTTATGGTCTAGTCTTTCTCATTAAGATGGTTTCAAGAATAGAAAAGTGCAAGCTCTCAAAGCCTTCTCTACAAAACTTCAGGACCCTGATCTGGTCGTTATACTAAGATAATATTGAAAGTATAGAAGTGCAAGCTTCTAAAGCCTTTGATCATAAAATTTGGGGACCCTTTATTTGTAGTCATGAAAGGGTTTATATAGAAAAATAAAATATAAAAATAGACAATACATGAAAATTGTTGAGGAGGCTGAAACAACTCTCCTTAAAATAAGAGACCATAGGATAAAATTAGAGGTTGTTAGAATGACGAGCTCATGAATGTAGATGTGTATATTCTTCCATTCATTGTTTGAGCTCGTAAATATCTAACATTGGCTTAACTTCAAGGGATTGGCTTGTCGTCATGTGTAGATGACCAGTGTACACTGCATCTGAAAGCACATGAAGCATATGAATGGATGAGTTGGCAAGGCAGTGGAGCATTATCCACTGATTGTGTGGTTTCACAAGATATTTCCAGTACATCTCCTACCATTTCCTTTCCAGAACTTTAATATTAGGAATATTTCTAGGTGGGAATCATTGAATCGGGTTGGCATTATGTAGGTTATCATTGATAGTTTCAATGATGTTATTGGAAACATTGTTTGCCCTGGAGACTACTATTTTTGCCTATTTCAATTGAATCTCCCAATTAGTAAAGAGGATTTCTTTGTGAGACTCCTTTGTTTTGGTAAGGTCTACTATTTTTCCTTCTGGTGTATCCTGCCATGTTATAAATCTTGATATTTTATCATCAATTTCATTGAAAGTCACCCTTATATTGAATGATTGATTCATTAGTGAATCAATTTTGAAACACAACCGATTGATGATTGATAACTTTTGACAGAATATTGCCTGTTGCTGCAATACCATGGTGTTTATCTCTAATGCTTCCTTTATAAACTCTTCCACTTTAGGATTGTGCTTTAGCTGATCAAGTGAAAACTGGAGCTATTGGATTTGAGTATCCTAAGTACTGATATTTGCCTGATGTTGGAGCTTTAATTCATCAAATATTTGTCGGAGTTGAGACAACTATGCCTTCACTTGTTGATCAATATTTTGTTTTTCCTCTACCAGATGTTGTTCCATCTATTGAATCCTTTCTTCCTTTTCTCTGATCAGTTGTCGAACTTATTTTTCTCTATCAGTCCTAGCAGATGCATAAGCACCTACAAATTGTGACAACTTTGTTAGATTCTATGAAGGATCAATTTGTTTATCCTTCCACACTATGTCCATTGGTATATCACCAGGAATGATTTCTGATGATTGCTCCGTTCTTCTCCTTTTCCTTTGTCTTTTGACTACAACCTAATGTTTGGGACTGTAAAAGACATTGAGAGGAGGGATTTCTTCCACTTTAAGGACAATTTCGGATGAAGGGAATGCTGAGATGATTTCAATTTCATCTATACTGATAACTTTATCAAAATCCCTATTAGTAAATGAGCTTTGTCTAGTGTTCTCTGGTGTTCTGATTGTTTTCTCCAACTTAGTATTCTCTACCCCTTGCTCTCCTTTTAACTATTGATCAAACTATTTCCAGGCTTCATCCCGTTCATTATTGAAGGGTGTTTTATTAGTATGGATTTTTGTTAATTTATCTTCTAGTTCGATATCTTTGGAAACCTGCTTTGAGTCATATTCTAAATTATATCCTGAATTCTGCTCCAAATCCTGCTCTAAATTCTGCTCTTCTTGGGAAATCAGTTGAGAAATCCTCAACAAATCCAAAGGGGTGTTCTATAGTCTTTTTTCCTTGAATTCTTTGAATTGCGCTAGCTTTTTTGGATTAAGTTTCAATGTAGCCAGGTGCCTTATTTGTGAAAATATCTTGGTAGACTCAAATAGGGCATCATAGTCATCATCTTCATGACTTAATTTCCTAATTTTTACTTGAGTAGTAACATTATGTGCTACTTTGTTTGGATCAAATTGTCTGTCAGACACAATAGAAATATTTAAACATTTTATGTTATCAATTTCAAGAAAAGAATGCTTGAAATCATGTAGAGAATATACACCACGTTTGATAGGAAATGAAGGCCATAAATATTTCTTGGCTTCCTTTAGGGTTTTGTCAATTCATCCCCTATAGTTTGATAGGAAAGCTCCCTGACCAGTAGTTTATTAGGGACATATAATGGGAGAACATGAGGAGATTCGATAATTCCATATACTCTAACATAAGTAAATAGTTCTTCAGCATATCACTTTCCTATAGGTATGAAATCAATTTTTGCCTCTTCGCATAGTCTTGGGGCTCTCTTATAAAAAACAGTTTGTCATATTGGCAGAATGACTCCTTGGAAAATTTGATAAAAATGGGCGTGGAAATTAGACTCCCATGGGATTTCATGATATACATGGATATGAGTGGGGTCTTAAATGGTCCATTTCCATCCCATGATTGGGAAATTTGAAGTGAAATAGACTGCATCCATGATATATGCGCTCATAAAGAATGGTGGAACTACTCTGGTAGTAACATACCGATTTTGTCTATATTCTCGGATTTGGGAGGAAATATTATTTGAAAGGATAGTGCCCCAGTCCATTATATAAGAATTTGATGCTGAGAGGAACCCATTTGACTAAGAATTTAGTTGTATTAAGGTACCTGAATAGCCTACACATCATAGATGCAACTTAAGAATAGGGAGAGGCAAGAGAAGAAAAATAGTACATACCCGCCTTTTCATGTGCATTTGTTTGGCTAGGATATCCATCGTCTAAATGGATCTCATTCCACCTCGTTCTTGCTTGAAACTATTAGAAGAAAGCTTTTCCATATACCTTCTGTGGGTCGGGTATATGGTACATCTTCTTCAAATTTTGAGCTGTAAAAGACCCAATGACTGTTTTTCTTGAAGTCAAGAATGTCCTATCGACGATATTGATGTTCTCAATTATCCATTTCACCATATCAGTATAAGGAAGGATCTTGGGTTGAGAAGCGATCCTGTGAAGAAAAGAGCTGACAACTTCATAGTTGGAGGCTTCAAAAGATGAATTAGCATCCACTATTACCATTCTCTGAATTACATTGGGTCCTTCACTTTCAAGCAATTGATACATGTATTCCCATGGGGATGATCCACTGTCTATCATGCACATAGTGTCCAAGAAAAGAGGGGGCATTTCTGTTACTTCGGAAAAAAGAGGTGTGGGTTGCAAAGCTGCCATGGTTTTCTTTCCTCTCTTTGCTTTGGTCATTATACTACACTACTACTTTTCGGGATTAGCCTGCAATTGGAAACATAGAGGAATAAAGAACAACAGGTTTGAAATGCGGGAGCGTTGAACATATAAGGTTTGAAATGATGACGAATATAGTTTAAATGCAAAAAAATATGAAATATCTACATACGGACCATCAAATAACCTTGGGGAATTAAATCATAAATATTGTTACAAGTCCTTAATAACTGAAATCATGGCTTCACATGATAATTTATTATTCAATTAATAGATCGTATCACAGAAACCTTTCAAACAATAATCGTAAACATGTATCAATGTGTTTTACCGATATGTGATTCTGATACCATTATATCGATGGTTTGGGTATCGAAAGTCTATGATGCGATGATTGTAATGTCAAAATTAGGTGTTTAGAGTGGAGGACAATGGGAATGACCAAAAGCCTTTGCGATTGCGAAATCGTGAGGAATGATGTGGCGGTGGAGCGGGCCTGACCGATGAATTACTATTATCTTTTAACATGCTTTTCCTTTGTTTTATTCATTCTTGTGATTTTATTAAAGTCGCGCTTTAATAAAGAGCTATATCGCAGTCGAGAGATCATAAGTGAATGGAGCGAACTATTTTTTTCCAATTTGTGATTCATCTAGGAGTGACATATTTATAGGGTTGCATTAACTATTATATTGGGTTCAGAAGGCTTATCACATATCAAAATCAGAGTGGTTGTCGGGGACTATACACATTAGGATATGTGATTACAATATACTTTATTACATCGCATCATTTCAAAAGGATAAAACATGAAGTTTCTCATTAGGGCTTGCTTAGTACGAAAATGTCACGATTTATTTAAGGCTAGCTCATTTGATTTGTTTGGGCCAATGAAATTTGGAATTTTTTATTCAAATAAAACTCAAATTTGTCCTTTTAAAACACTAAAATGTTTTATTTTTCTATGATTTAAAAAATTAAAGGGTCCCCTTTATTTATATAATAATTTCCTAAGAGATTTATATATAAATAAATGGAGGGTTGTTGAATAGCACAACAATTGGCGATACACTCGAAGAGCGAGTTATCTCTAATTTATAATAATGAAATTTCTAAAACTTTACTAAGTAAAAATAATTTAGGAAAGGAAAAATATTTTTGAAATATTTAGATAAGTAAAATTACTATGAATATAAAAAACTCACTTAATCATAATTCCTTTTAAATGTTCTTATAGATGAAAATACTTTTTGTCTATATCGGTCCTTAATTGGTTGTAAAGATAAAGTAAGGGGCTTCTACTACTTAGCCTTTTAGTATACTTAATTTTCATAGGTAGAGCCACAACTTCCAGCAAGCATTCATAGGCTCAGTAGGGTTACCTTTTAACCATCAATGATTCAAAATCCCATCCATTCAAGAGTGCAGTCTTTAGAGATAATTTCAAAAGTATATATATATTTCATTTTTTATTTGTTTACTTCTCTTTCGACAAATTTTTAGCAATACCTAAAATCCATTGTCCTGGTTTGGCGACCAGAAAGTGACAATGAGATTCACTGGTTGTAATTGAATTGAACAAGACGGCTTGTGATGAGACTGCTTATCTTTTAAGTTTAATATATTTTTGAATTACACTCTAAAAAAGGTAAAGTTAATGGATGGGGAGAATCATTGGCTCCTTAAGAGTATTGGATGACAATTTTAGTGTTAGAGATGCTTAGCTATAAAGAGTCTTTACTTTGTTAAAGATAACCTTTCTTGATTGATAATAGAATAGAAGGATTTTATAAAGTTTGAGGCTTCAAGGAATTTAGAACTTCAATGGAAAAAGAAAATTTCAGAGTTTTATGATATGTTATCTAATTTTCAATTTTGTGATCACTTCCTTAAGAATTCCCACTTTCAAAGCGAAAGATCATAAATTGTTTTAAGAGATTCTAATGCAAAGCCAAAAGTATGCTATTTAACATTATTTTCTAACATAACTAAAAATGTAAATGTGATAATGTTATAGTGGAAGATATTATCTTCTAAGCATATATATATATAATTAATTAATTTTATTTTATTTTATTTTTTATTTATTTATTTATTTTATTTTTTTTCAGAATAAGCCCATTGACAGGAAGAGAATCTCTCTTTCCTGGTAAATCTTGCAATATGAATGTTGATGGGCCTATTTGTTAAGTGATTTGAAATGGCCAAGCCACATTTTCGGGAATTTAATATGCTTTCCTTTTCCCTCATGTGCCTTGTCCCATTTAAGGATGAGATCTCCAATTTGAAAATATTTTGGAGTAACATAACTTCCATCAAAAGAATATTTGACTATCTATTGATGGCGAACATGTTTAAGCTTGGCCTTTTCTCTTTCTTCTTCTGATTTAAGTATGTGAGATAGTCTTAACTATAAAGAAGAAGAAGGTGTTTCTTCTATAAATTGCACTAATAAGGGTAGGGCTAAGTTTGAAGGAATGATAGCCTCTTTCCCATATACTAGATTGAAGGGAGAAGTTCCTATTGAGGCCTTCTGGATTATTCGATCTACCCATAGAGAAAATGTCAAAGATTTGTGCCAATTCTTTTGGCTCTGATCAATGGTTCTTTTAATAATTCTTATGAGGTTTTTATTGGTTGATAATGCTAGACCATTTCCTTGGGGATAGTAGTTAGAAAAGTATTTAAGTTTAAAACCCCTCTGAAGAGCGAATTCGGTCATATTATTTCCTAAAAAGTAAGATGCATTATCAAACATAAATGAAGTTGGTAAGCCAAACCTAGTAATAATGAACTGATCAATGAATTCAATGATGGCCTCAGAATTGGCTATCTTTAGTGGAATTTCTTCCACCATGTTAATAAAATAGTATGTAGCTTTAAGGATATACTTATGTTGCTTGGAGGAATGAGGAACAATCTCACCTATGATGTCGAGTCCCCATTGTTCAATATTGACCGATTGTGGAGGTAAGGCTAGTTTTCATTGTCTTCCAATAGAAGTTTGGCATATTTTTCATTTCCTTACATATTCATGGGTATCCTTGAACAAATTTTGCTAATAGTATCTCCTCCAAAAACTCCACTAGCTAGTCCATCATGGAGTTCCTACAAAACCTTTTGTGCTTCAGACTTTTCTAGGCATCTTAATAATGCAAAATCATAATTTCTTCTGAATAACACATCATCAATGATCTCATATTTTTTTTATTTAAATCTTAAATCACTTTTCCTTTTGTTATTGAGTTCGGGGGGAGAATATCCATTTTTTAAATAGACAATGAGATCAATCTATTGGGACTCAGAGTCCTTTAGGCTTACCTTTGATATGTGTACAATATTACCCGAGTCCTCATCAGTTGGTAGATTGGAAGCCCTTGTAAGAAATTTTCAAAAACCTTGCCCTTTGACAATTTTAGCTTGTTTAATGTAATATCATATTCTTGCAGGGTTGTTTCCTAATTTTCTCTCTTTTCTCCTAATTCCCTTTTCATAAGCAATTGTTTCACTGCTGAGAATGAGACTATTACTTTAGTGTGTATTTTTAGGAGAAAGGCCTAAATTGCTTTACATATTTAAAAAACAATGAAATCTTGCTTCTCCACCTCTGAATAATTTAGTTCAACACCTTGAAAATTAGAACTAAAGAAAGAGATGGGTGCTTCAATTTGTTGATCATTAAGTTGTGTTAGAACAACATCATAAGATGTTTGAGAAGTGAAAGTGTACAAAATGAAATAATTAGAAAATTTTGGAGTCGTTAAAGAGGGAGCATTCATAATGGCTTGTTTAATTAAATCAAAAGCTTCCCTTTTGTTATATACCCACTTAAAGACCAATTTTTTCTTAATCGTGGTTTGTAATTGTAAAACAATTTGGGAAAAGTCAGGGACAATTCTCTTAACAAAATTTATCTTACCTAGAAAGGACTGCATAGATTTTTTAGTTTGGGGCAAAGGAATTTCATAATTTTTTTTTATTTTATCAGGATAAATACTGATGAATTTTTTTGGATAAACACTAGAAGCTTGCCTTCATTTAGAGTGAAACAAGATTTTTTGGATTTAATGACATTCCATACTTCTTGCAATGTTCAAAGATCTGTTTCAAGTCATCCAAATGGTTTCTTCTCTTCTTGGAGTAAATAGTTCTGTCATCCAAGTAAACAACAACAATTTTGTTTATCAGACCCTTAAAAGCTATGTCAGTGGCTCTTGGAAGGTTTCCCCTGCATTTATTAAACCAAAAGGCATTCTCCGGTAGGAATATGTTCCCCATTTAGTCCTGAACATAGTCTTTAACCTATCATTTGGGTGGGCCAAGATTTGATTATACCTTGAAAAACCATCAAGGAAAGACGTTAGTTTGGAACTAGCCATTGATTGTAGTATTTGTTGCATGGTCAGTAATGGAAAATTGTCCTTCTCGCAAGCTTTATTGAGATTCCTAAAATATATGCAAGCATGAATATCACCATTTTTCTTCCTAACAGGTACTAAGTTTGAAACCCATTTTGAATGCCTAACAAGAAAGATAATCTTGGCTTTAAGGAGTTTATCCAGCTCAAACTTGATTTGGCTTTCTAGATTTGGGTTGAATTTTCCTTAATTTTTGTTGTACTAGTTTGTCATTGGATATCATCAGAATAATGTCTTGTATGATGGAGGTATCATATATTTTAAGATTTTTCGTAGCTCCAAGAAAAGATACCTTTATAATTTTGTAATAAATAAATGAAGGCTAATCTCTCATCAGGTGATAGACCAAGTCATAAATTGATGTTTTGGGGTTTGAGATCAGTTCCAAGGTTTACTAGTTCAAACCTTGAGGTTGGACTTTGGATTTTAGAATTAGTAACCTTCTTAAATCTATCTTTTAGATCATAAAGTTCTTCAAGCTTCACCACATATTTAGGTGTAGGATTTTCATTGGATTTTTTTTTCAATTGATTGTAATGTTTGTTTTCATTAATTATCTGATCATCATATGATCCTTTAGATGTTAAAAATATTAGGATATATTCATCATCATTAAACACTCACCAATTGGTGACATTATTGGGAATCGATGGTCGAAAAATTAATTCTATAGAAACCTATTTGGCCTGTAGTCTTTTGATGGTATAAGGTTGGATCCTATATTTGCGATAAGGTCAACACTTGCATTTTGAAGTCTAGGAATAGGAGAAATGTTGAATACTAAAAAATGTGAAGTAAGGTCCTAAACCAATGATTGATAATGTTTAAATGCATAGAGAGAAAATTAATGGTGTTTCTCACTTGTTTAATAACAATTTCATAATCTCCAAATACTTGAAGATATTTGATATCAAGACCTATTGCTTTATACAAACCCTAGATTAGTGCCTCATATTCAGCACTATTGTTTGTGCATTCAAATTCAAACCTACATTCTAGCATTGTTTTTTCTCCTTATGGATTAATTAATATACAACCATATCCTGCACCATCATTGGATTTAGATCCATCAAAACATAATTCCCAAAATAAATATTTAACTAATGGTTTATCTACAAGATTTATACATTTGGAAGAATTTGTTTGTGAAAATTTCTCAATCTGAGAAGTAATAGAGTTATAAAAAAAAGATGACTTTTGTGCATTAAAATTTCCAAAAAATCACTGACGAGAGTAGTTTCCAATGATATTATTGTTAAAAGCTACTGGTTTGTTTTCATCTTCAAAAATAGTTATTGTATATTTCAAATGTTTTTCTCAATCAGTTCTGATTTTACTTAGATTTCCATTGTAAGGGAGCCACATATGAGACCAATCTATTACAAAATAGCCATGAATTTTCCCATACCAATCCATGCTAAGAATTAAACCATAAGATTCGGGAATATCGGTAACTAGTATGTCAATTACTTGACAAACTTTTGGATTAGAAAAAATTCTAATGGTGATAGAATTCATTTCCCTAAAACCTCGAATTTTGTTCTATGAATTTGGACAATGTGAACAATAGAATTTTTGGGTAAGACATTTAATTTCATGTAGACTAATGTTGGCATTATGTTTGAAGAGGCCCCTGAGTCTATTAAGAAGTTATGCACATTTCTATTAAATATTTTATAATTCAATAGGAAACGGGGGGTGTGTGAGTTAGACCATCACCAATTAAGATAACGTCAGTGGAATCAACCTTGTTTGATGAATCAGTAGGAGGCTTACCCATTCCTCTAGAAGCTTTGGATATAACAGCAGCATGAAGAGGAGAAGCAAGAACCACATTCAATTCTTTGAGTAAAATTTTCTGCTATTGTTTAAGCTTACTGAGCTCATGAAGAGAGATATTTTCTATGGCTTTCTTCATGTCCTCCACTATGTTATATTCCATAGTATCTGCAACTACCAAGGTCTTGGATGAGAATGGGGTTGGTTGAGGAAATATGGAAGGAGAATTTGTATTGACCACTTTATCTTTAGTAGCAGAGTTTGAAGGCTTTTTCTTTTTGGTTGATTGTACAGAATCAGAAGGGCCTTTACTCTTAGTGCTAACAGGTAAAGCTTCTTGCTCATCTTCATTATCAAAATTAGGTAGGATAAAATCCTACATCCCACGTAATTCAACCAATTCTTCATCTTCAGGTTCATCAACAGATAATGTTGTTTCTTCATCACCTTCATCTAGATTAGACTCAACGTTAAATATTGTATTTGGAGGTTGAGGATTAGATGTCTGATTTATATTGAAGGATCTAAAAGGTTTTTTAGAAGAGGATTAAGCTACCTATTTTTTAATTTCTACCATCTCATTTGACATGGTTTTAAGGACTTTTGTAAGCCTTCAAGATCGAAGGGATTCTTAAGGGTGTTACATAGTATTTTTCCAAACCTCCAGCACTTCACCGTGTCATACCTTAGAGTGCCCAAAACTTGACAAATGTGCAGTGTACCCATCCTAATATGCATCCTTGGTCATCCCTGAAGAACTAATGAAAACATGACTTGAGAATTCCCTGAAGAAATGAGTTCAAAACCCTAATTTCTAGTTCAACGTGACTACAACACTGCCTACTCATGCTAATGGTGGGTTGTACCATACTAGCCTCGTGCTTCCAACATGGTTTTACCTGGATACTCATGCTGATCCCTAAAAGGAAAATTTTCCCAAAGAGGACAAGACGCTTCATGATCTAGAGACTTCTAATAAAATGAGTTGGATGTTGTTCATTGTGGATGTGGTCGAATTCTCCAAATATTTCCCTTTGATCTTATCCCTATGAGCTTCATCCTTGAGATGAGGGCCTTCTCATATCTTGGGCGAGATCCTAACTCCCTCTCCCTACCTATATATTCATCCTCTTCCATTCTAAAATGGTTGGTATCTAATTATTTTCACCCTTATGTTGAGATATTGCCTACATGTTTTTCACTTTGGCTTGGAGAGCGTGAGCTTGGACTTGGACATTCACTCAAGGAGGATTTACTAACATCAAGGCCTAGGTTTTATGCTTCCTCTTTTATTCATTAATATATAGAAGTGTTGGTTGAATTTCTATAAATGCTTGTGTTAATGCTTCATTTATCTTAATTCTCCTTGATCTATTAAGTGAATTACATTTGATTATGCTTGTTTCACTTGTATTATTTGTTATGTCTTTTGACTCTTGTGCAAGTATTCAAACGCTATGAGCAGTAAGGACTAAGCCTGAGGAACAAGCGATCAAGATTTTCAACAAAGGAGTACATCATAACATCCGAACGAGGTAGGTCTCCTTCCTCTTCTCTAATTTCAATTGTAATTTAGAAAAGTGTCTTTTAGATTGTCTTGTTTGTTACTAGTCCCACTCATTTGGCTAGAGGGATTATCTCTATCTGTAGAGAGGATTTACGTAAACAACAAATTAGCGACTCCATTAGAGAAGCTATAACATTTCCATCCATTCCTACAATCTGATTTTTCTGTTGAGTTTGACCAATCATCGATTTCTTGGCTTGTATGCATCACTATAGATTTATACAGTCACTGGTTTCTTCTTGAGAGTGTTGAGTCTGATTTGATTTTTGGAAATTTTTATTTTTTCCTTATTTTCCTTGCCCAAGACATTTTCTAGTCTTATAGAATTGTTGCCAGTGCTGCTTTTAAATTTACAACCACGTTGCTCTGCCTTTCATGACTTATTTTGCCTTTAATAGGCGCGTAAATCCTAAAGGCTAGAAAAAATTGTCTCTTGGCTCTTGTTGATATGTGATTGAAGTTTGATTGCCTTCTATGGTTTCTAGGTCTAGGTCACCCTTCACACATCTCTTGTATTGTCTCTAAGAGATTGATTGCCTCCATTTAGGAGTTTTACTATGATCAGGATACTAGTTGCAAGTTTCTTTCGGTTCATATTTGAAAATTTGTTTTCATTAGCATTGAATCATATTTGTACTTTGAAAATTTATTTTTCTCCATCGTCAAACATATATTATGATTGTTTTCTTTGGTGAAACTGAAATTGTAATCTTGTTTTATTTCCCTTGTTTCAAAAAGAAAAGTGAAAGCATCTCTTCGTTTAAGTATTTTCAAAACGATTTTTATTTGAAAACAAAAGTGAATGAAATTTTCATTTTTAGTTGTTTTGAATTCCATTTTTCCCTATGCTTCTGAATTAATTTGCATTTTGAATCAAAGGGAAAGAAAAACAACAAAAATATTAGTGCATCTTAGTGAAAGAAATTGATTTTGTTTCTCATAAGATTGCATTTGGGCATTGCACTTGTTAGTAAAAGTGAAATAGTAGTTTCTGTTTTTTCATTTTGCATTGGAAAAGTTAGGGAGTTATGTTTTGATGCATTTTTATTGATTGATGCATTGTTTGGTTGTCTCACTCCCCTCATTATTTTAGCCTTCATCGAATGAAAATGTTGAGAAATGGCAACAAGAAATTCCAATTTAATTTTTCTTTGAATTAAACTGAGAATTAAAATTGAATTCTATTCTCATAGAAACTTGTAATAGTTAATTAAGTTTAATTATCTTAATTAGCTTAAGAATTTCAAATTGGAAGTATTTCTTAAATCATGTATATGTTCTCCCTAAATTTTAGGGGTCCAAGATGAGTTAATTGTGAGTTGTAATTAGATAACTTAGTTTACTGAGTTATGTTTAGTTAAATTAGTTCCAAACTATTTGTGGAACTGTTGTGTTGTACAACAACCCCCCATTTCATAAAATTTTTCTTTCTAACTATAATATGAAATGGGTCCCTTTTAAACATAGATGTGTGAATAAATTGGTATCAACTCATCATTAGAAAATCCTTCATCAAAAGTTCCAATGGAAATGTTATATTATAAACCTTTTGAACTATAATGAAGTTGGTCTTATGAATAAATATAAAATTCTTTATTATTGCGATAAAGCGATCGCAAGATTGCATATCGCAACAACAAATAAAACATAATGCATGCACCTATTGACTTACTCCGATCCGAAAAAGAAACAACTATCAGATATCGGGAAAGGTGAATAGCAAGTATAGTGAAAGACCATCCCCTATATCCCCGATGCGATATCGCTATCGACAATTGGAAGATGTAGCGCAACGCATGTCTATGATACCTTTAAATCTCCCGATGTGATAAGGTATATTTCCATTGGCGATTGGCGATTTTGCAATGACATAAGTAATATGACCCGAGCCCATCCCCGATTGTGATACATTAAGGCGCAAGTTTCAAAATAGATTTAAAAGGCTTGCATGCATTATTTTGGATTATTATTAAAGCCTTCCTGTTCACGATAGAAATTTACTTTTGATTATCCACCAAAAAACCCAAGCCACGCTTGAATGAATCATTCGGCATATAAATGATATGATGGGTATTTAAAACTCCTTTACCATGATTGGGAAGTTAAGCGGCCAATTACTGAAGCAGTTATTCCGAGGTCTTCCCTGAGATTGTATTTGCAGCAGTATCACTATAATCTTTCATTATTCGCTAATTGATATAATACTTTCATATTGGCTCATACTACCTATTCTCTGTATCACGTTGATTTCATTCCTTGTGCAAAACTCCACCGAAATAACAAATTCAAACCAAATGGGAAAGAAATCTAAGAGATCTGCGGCAACAGCAGCTCCCGTAGTAATAGTGCAGCCCACCAATGATCCAAGACCAAGCAAAAAGGTTTTGTGTGTCTTGGCCTTGGAAACACAAGTTGGCAAAGCATCTATAATTTAATTGAAGCAGAGGAGCTTGAGACAGTACCAGTACAAGCTACCATAGATTCAACTAGAAAATCAGAGGCTTCCCTTAAATATTTAGCTGATTCATATTTGCACAGAATAGCATCACGTGAGAAAATTCTTCCATACATTGATGTAGTGCGATGGGTAGTAGAGGAGATCCTGGTTTTAAATAGAACATTTCTCACAGTTGACGGAAGGATTTTTGACTCATTTATGCCTGATGACTTAAGGAAAATGTATCACTTACCCGAACCTCAACAGAAATACAATAAAGCCTTTCTTGGAAAGTTCACAAAAGAGAATGATACTGAATCAGTCCCAATTCGGGAGTGGAGACAAAACCCCGCAAGGCACAAACATTAATCCTCAGATAAATACTCTGCAGATTCATTATGTTGTCCTTACTGTTATGCCGGAGAAATGATGTGTAGAATTTGGGGATTACATGATTCTGCAAAGTTCACTACTGGAATGGTTCCTTTAATGGAAGCGATAGTTAACAGTGAAGTAATGGATTGGGCAAACATATTGTCAGATAAATTAGCCACTGCAATTCTTAAATTTAGAGAAAAAACTCGCGTGACTGACAGGTCTATTCCTCTATTTTATTATAGTGCTTCTATTTTAGATACTCTTTGTTTCAATTCTGAATTTATTGTACTTGGGTGGAGATGGACTTCACAAGACCCCATGCCAATCCACATTTATCACCAAAAGTTATGGAAGGCGCACTATAAGGACCAATTGTACCAAATCTATAATGGTTTTATGTTACCTATCTATTATGCCATTTTTGATAAGCCTGCCCCAAAGATTTCCACGGAAGCAGAGGTTGACCTAACCACTGTAGGAAATTGGTTCGGGGAAGACAAGTTCACATACATAAGGGTTTTTGGTAGCTTTGCAAGACCTCATGTCCTTCCTCTGTATGTACCTGACAAGCTGTTAGCCTGAGAATTAGCCTACCAAATAACAACAGCAGGAACATCCAAGACTCTTAGGACTTCTAAAATGTAGGCTTGGCCTATTTTTCCTTTGAGATGCAGTGTTTATACTCTACACGACTACAAGCATGCGGAGAAGGAGGCAGAAAAAATAAACATGCTCAATCTTGCAACCATTCCTAATAGGCAATTTGATCCAAGGAAAGTTGCCTATACTGTGCTTGAACAAGCAAAACTTACAAGGTTTGATCATGAAAAAGATGAATTTGATGACCTGTTTTCTTCGGCCAAATCATTATTCCAGGTACAAACGCTGGCCAAAATGAGATATAACGATGAAAGGCTAGTAGAATTTAATAGGCTTAGAGAATAGAGGTTGTAAACTCTACCTCTGGACTTATTAGCTACTACCCCGACAACCCAGTCAAGCGATCTTGAACAACAAATTATTGATAAACCTCCTGCTGTAGAGAAGATTCTCAAAAGAGGAAAAGACCCAGAGCAGGAGAAAGAGCAGAAAAAAGAACAGGACAAGCGCAGTGAGAATATCAATATGGATACTCAGATTGATCCCAAGCTCCTCCAAGAATGGCAACAATTTGACTCTATTATAAGCAATCTAGAAGGTCCACAAGGTGCCAGCACACCCAAAGAAATAGTTGGACAAGATACAATGTCAACAATGGTTCCAAATGAAGGAACCAGTGGCCTACCCACTAGCACAGATGTAGAAATGATTCAAAAAAATCCATCGGATCAAATTATTTTGCAAATAGAAGACATACCTCCATTAGATGTCTTTTACAGTCCCAAAAACAGGGTTGTAGTGAAAAGACAAAGGAAAAGGAGAAGACTTGATCAATCTAACCTGTTTCCAGCACAAACAGAGACAGCTAATGTAGTGTGGAAAGAAGAGTTTAACCCTTCCGATGACCTTGCAAAACTTTCTTAGTATGCCAGAGCTTATTCTGCAACCACTATGGATAAGGCATTGGAAGTAAGTAATATAATTAAAGAAAAGGACCAAGCAATTATTTCATTGCAGTCACATGTGTCCGAAGCACAACAGAAAATCGAACACTTGGAATAGCAACTATCAACACAACACCAGATAAAAAATCAATTGAATAAGCAATTGCTTGAGGAGAAACAGAGGATAGAATCAAGCGCAATACAAAATCAAAGGGAATTATCTGAAGCATTGGCCAGGATAAAGACAATGAATGAACAAATGATGAAAACGAAAGACGAGAAAATCGCTCAGCTGTCACATCAAGTAGAAATGTTCAAGAGTCTTCCACAATGAGCAGATTTCAAGTCCGAAGCTCTACAAATCAACAAAGCATTGGTTACACAGTTAAGACTGTTATGTCATAACATTTTATAGGTTGATCCCCTTTGTGATATAACCGCATCAATAGTTGACAAATCAGTCGATGCTAGGCAAGATTTGGAATAGGCCGATGAGACTCTAACTAACTATCTTGCTTGGCAAGACACCAATGAAGCGCAGGTCGCAAATCTGCCTAAAATTTAGAGTCACACATAGAGATCCTTTTCTTAGAATGGCAGTTACAGCTAATGAAAGCAGAGAGACAAATCTCAAGATGCAGATTATCTACAAGTAATTTAGTTGAGTTAATCAATAACACTCTTTATCTATTTAACATTATTTCACAGTGCACTCCAGGTAAATTTCCATCAGCCAAAGCATTGAAACAAGCATGCAATCAAGAATTGGAGAAGAATGGAAAATTAATTGTCGGCATCCAAAGTTTAACTTGGGATACCTATTGGTTTTTCTTAGTAAAACCATATAGTCAAAGGGCCACCCTCAAATGTTTAACCGATGCAATTGGTTGTATCATTCCCGAAATCCAAGATGCCACATAGTCAGCTCAACTACATTCTCATCTCACTCGTCCTCTAGAATTGGAACCGATGCTTGCAATCTTCCAGCTCAAATCAAAAGGAGATCATCTAAAACAATGAATCATGCTGCCGACTGCAAACAAACCTATTGTTGAGAAGATACTCATCAATTAGTTGTACCAATTAATAGCATTTTATTTTTGTAATTAGTTAGCTTAATTAGTATTTATAGACCCTTTCATGCATTTAGAAAGGGTCCTCAGTTTTTGTATAAACTCAAATCTGGAAGTTGCACTATTGTGCTTATGGTATATTTTTTTATAAAGACAGGGCCAATATTTCGAATTTTAACGAAGAAGGCTTTGATTGGATGTGCACTATTTCCTTGATGTGAAAGTGTTTCTAAGTTGGAAAAGGGAATTTGAATGCGATTGATATCGGGAGTGATCCAAATAACATATGGTACTATTATATATGATCTTGTTTCATTCTTTCATGTGAATCGTCATTTGTTTAATCTTGCTCTCATTGGATATATGTATGTGTTTTTTATAGCAATCCTTATATTTTTCGCTATTAAATGTTTAAGGAGTGTTATTCTTTAAGTCATATATGTATCAATGATATATAAACGATAGTGTAATAATGTTTTAATGATTACTTTGTTCAACTACTTGAATAAAGTAATTATCAAGTCATATATGTATCAGTGATATATAAAGGATAGTGTAATAATGTTTTAATGATTACTTTGTTCAACTACTTGAACAAAGTAATTATCATATGAATAAATGTCTTTGTTTATCAATATAATTCATCTATATGCCTGTTTGTGGATAAAGATTATCAAACGTTACACTAAAAGCAGAAATTTCCCAGGATAGGATAGTTATTCATATTTTTACTTTTTAGATTAAATCATTCATCCATTATCATTATATTAGAGAACCACCCATATATCCATCCCCTTTTATTCATCATTGGGAAACTAGTCCCATTATTTCTAGTCGGAGCCACCACACCAAATGGAAAAGGAGCTGCCTTTAAGGTCCGGACCGGGTGGTTTTCCCCGATGTTGTTGCAGTGATTTTTGAGGCATGAACATTTTTGGTGCTAGAAGGAGGGCATGAACTGTGAATGGGGAGCAAACCAAAACCTATAGACCATTTTGAGATTAAATCTCCCTCCACCTCACCTCGGACCTCCCGTTTGCATTCTGGAACACCAGTATTCAAACGAGAAGAAGAGGAGTCAACTACCACTACTCAATCCCACCATACTCTAGATAGATTAAGTCTTGAGTCTCCTGAAGTTCAGTCTCTCATCCAGAAACTTCAAGGATTTTCGCTATCACCATAGAAATTTGAAGTGCCTCAAGGCAGTGAGACTTCACAATTCAATCTACCTCACCCTCTCACCCGAGTTCAAAGTGGAAAGCTCGGTATTGAACCTACTGAGTTTCCTTTACCCAAAAGGAAAAGGGCTAAAAAGAGCACTGAAGGATTGAACAGTGAGACTTTCTCATCATCATCCTCCATTTCATATTCTGCAGTGCGAAGTCAACCATCCACTCCTCCAGTACACATTGTTGTTCAGCAGGGATCAGCAACTTCAACATCCCAACCTATTCAATCTTCAATATCAACTCCTTCCCAAACATCTGGAATTTCATCAGAAATATCATTTGTTATTAGTTATACGATGGCTCAGAATCGATGGAATAGTCCTGGTGCGGTCACTATGCCTGCACCATTACACCCATTGCCAGATTCTCCTAAAAAATGGTTGCCGGAATTTAATCCAGATGCCAGAACACTACCCGAAGAACATATTAACAATTTCATGTTATTAGTTAATTTAAAAGGAGTGACAGAGGAAGATGTTGTCATTAGGCTTTTCCCTTATACTTTACAAGGATCAGCTGGGTCTTGGTATTTTTCCTTGCCCTTTGGATCCATTACCAGTTGGAACATTTTTCAAGAACAATTTCTCACTAAGTATGGTGATGATAGATCTTTAGCAACATTAATCAACGATCTCTCGAATCTTAGGATATAATATAAAGAACCTATCAAGGAATTCAACTCGTGATTCAATAAACTCTTGAATAAGGTTCCAACCGACTCCAAACCAAGTGAACAAATCAGAAGCGAATGGTATATAATAGCCCTACCTTCAAATATGACCATTTTTGTAGATAGAGTTGCAAAACCAACTTTAGCTGAAAACATGAAAGAGGCGCTTGTTGTAGAGAAACACATTATTGCTTTAGAAAAGAAAGCTACTCTTGAATATAGAAAATCCAAAAAAGTTTCTTTTAAAGATGATTCAAAGAAGAAAACCCCTAAAGATCCATATGATATGGAGGGTCTACAAAAGGTCCTCAAGATTATGTCAAATGAAATGGTTGAAATAAGAAATGAAGTAGCTGAAACTTCAATAAAGAGGCCATTTAGAAATTTTAAGAAACCTGAGTCAAAACCACCAAATGCTATATCTAATGCAGACTCAGATCCTGAAGAGGAGGAAGAAGATGAAACAGTCTTGCCATCCGAGGAACCCAAAGAAGAGGAGATTGTCGAATTCCATGGGATGTGGGACTTCATTTTACCTAACTCCGATATAGAAAATGAACAAGAATCTTTCCCTGTGACTACCAGGAGTAAAAGTACTCTTGAACCTATACAAGCCACTTCAAAGAAAAGGAGTGCAGGTAACACTACTATAAAAGAAAATGTTCCCACAAAGAAATCTCCAGCAATACCACCCCAAAATCAACCATCATCTTCAAACCTACCTTCAACATCTAAGACGTTGGTAGTGTTGGATTCAATGGATTACAATATTATCGATGATATGAAGAAGACAAAGGCAAATAATACTATGTTTGAACTTAGCAAACTCAAACATCAGCAAAAATTACTTCTTAAAGAGCTAAATGCAGTCCCTTCTTCACCTCTTCCTAATGTTGTATTATCTAAAGCTGCAAATGATTCAGGTCAACCACCTCCTGGTAGAGTAGAAGCTACTGATGTAGTTTCAATCGGAGACAGATCAAATTCTCATACTCACCCTTTTCTCTTGACCTATGAGATCTAGAATAGAAATATACAGAACTGTTTGATTGACTCAGGGGCATCTTCTAACATAATGCTAGCTTCAGTTTGTTCCAAACTGAACATTGAACCCCAAAAGTCTGCAATTCATATTGTACAGTTGGATAGAACTAAGGTCTAGGTTTTAGGGGAAATCAACTCCATAACTATCAGGTTATCAGCTGATCCACGAGTGGTTTAGAGAATTGATATTTTAATCGCTGATATACCTAAATTTTATGGTTTAATTTTGAGTAGAGACTGGTCTGACAAACTCCATGGTTATATTTCTACTGATTGGTCCCATATGTGGATACCTTATAAGATCAAAATCAATTGGGAGAAACATATGACCCATACAGTCACTGAATTTGAACAGGAAAATCAACCAATATCATTCAATAACAATATTTTCGGGAATTACTCATCCGAATCATTCTTTGGCAATTTCACTACCCAACCATCTCCTTTCTCACTTAATAATTTCACATCCCAAATTGAAATTTTTTCACAAACCAAAAGATCAAGATGTGTCAATATTGCTGAGGAAACTATAAATAAAATTGTTGATAATTCTTTATTTTGGTCACTATACTTTGATGGGTCTAAATCTAGTAAAGGTGCAGGAGCAGGGTGTATTTTAGTTAGCCCTGAAGGAGAAAAAACTATGTTATCATGTAGATTGGAATTTGAATGCACAAATAATACAACTGAATATGAGGCCTTAGTTCAAGGACTCTACAAAGCTATTGGTCTTAAAGTTCAATATTTGAAAGTGTTTGGTGATTCAGAAATTGTTATAAAACAAGTTAGAAATACAATTCACTGTCTTTCTAGTCATCCAAACACTATCAGTCTTTGGTGCAGGAACTCATATCTCAATTTTTAGCATTCAATATTTCTCCTATCCCTAGATCCCAGAATGCAGCAGCAAACCTGCTAGCTAATGTTGCTTCCAAACTCCTACCTTCTGAAGATTACAGCCCAGACAGATTTTCAGTAGAGTTAATTTTTAGACCATCAATTCCCGACAATGTCACTAATTGGCGAGTGTTCAATCATGACGAAGACATTTTAAATTTCTTGACTTCTGACAAGTCCTATGATGATCAAATCATTGATGAAAGTGATCATGACCTTCAAATGAAGGAAAAACAAGAAGAAAACTCAATACCAAAACTAGTGGTTAAGCTAGAAGATCTTTATGATATTAAAGATAGGTTTAAACAGGTGACCAATTCAAAGCTCCAGAGTTCCACTTTAAGATTTGAATTGATAAACCAAGGTGCTTAGGAAAACCCTCAAAACATCAATTTGGGATTAGGATTTTCTTTAGAAGAAAGAAAAACAGTCATTAGGTTATTACGAAATAATAAATAGGTCTTCGCTTGGAAATATGATGACTTGAAAACATACGATGCATCGATCATTCAGCATACTATTCCAATGCTTTCTGAACAAAAACCAGTGCAACAGAAATGAATGAAAATCCATCCTAACCTAGAGAGTCAAATAAAAACCAAACTAAACAAACTCTTGAAGGCTAAGATCATTTTCCTGTCAGACATTCAAACTGGGTGTCCAATATGGTGCTAGTTAGAAAGAAAAATGGTGACATCAGGATTTGCATAGATTTCAGAAATCTTAATAAAGCAAGCCAAAAGGATAACTTCCCTTTACCTACCATGGAGTAGACACTCCATTCAGTAGCTGGTTATGAGTTAATTTCCTTTTTATATGGTTTTTCAAGATATAACCAGATTTTGGTCCATCCTGATGACAGGCTTAAAACTACCTTCAGAACTAAGTGGGGAACTTATGCTTACCAAAAAATGTCTTTTGGACTTATCAATGCAGGAGCTACATTCCAAAGAGAAATGGATATAGCATTCAAAGGATTGATCAATAAAAAAGTATTTGTCTATTGAGATGATATTATTGTATTTTCGAAGAAAAGGTCTATTCATTTACATGATTTAAAACAAATCTTTGAACGCTGCAGAAGGTATGGTGTCTCGCTCACTCCAAAAAAGTCATTTTTTGATCTTAATCAAGGAAAGCTCTTGGGCTTCATTGTTTCAAAAGATGGTATTTATATTGATCCAGATAGAATTAAAGAGATTTCTGATATTCCATTCCCTCATAATAAAAAATCCATGCAGTCATTTTTGGGTCAAATTAACTTTGTTAAACGATTCGTTCCATATTTTTCCTAGATTATTTTACCATTGCAAACAATGATTAAGAAAAATTCGGTGTTTAAATGGGGATATGCAGAAAAAGAGGCATTTGATTCTATCATACAATCAATAATTAACGCCCCTGCTTTAAGCACTCCCACTTTTTCAAGTCATTTCATACTGTATACTCTCGCATCCACGTCTTATGTAGCAGTCCTGACTTAGATTAATGATCAAAACTTGGAAGCACCGATTTCATTTTACAGTTCAAATCTTCAAGGTGCTAAACTTAACTATTCGAAAGTTGAAAAGCAAGCCTTTGTTGTATACAAAGCTATTAAACACTACAGACCCTTTCTCTTAAAACCTCACAGAAAAGTTATAGTTCCTTTTTCAGTAGTAAGACAATTACTAATTCAAAGGGAAGTAGGAGAAAAAAGGGAAAATTGGGTCACAACATTACAAGAATATGACTTACAAATCAAGGCAGCAAGGATTGTCAAAGGCCAAGGTTTTTGTAGGTTGTTAGCAGGAGCATCGAATATTCAAGAACCAGAAGGTACGGAAGATATTGAAGAAATCAATCAGATAAGTATCACAGATCCTGAATCACAATATGTGGATCTGATTTTCTATTTAAAAAATGGATACATACCTTCTAATCTCTACTATAAAAATAAATGTGCCATTAGATTGAAAGCGAAAAACTTCATAATTGTAGATGATGTACTTTTTAAGCAAAATTATGATTCAATTCTATTAATATGCTTAGAAAAACCTGAAGCACAAAAAGTTTTGCAGGAGCTACATGATAGACCAACAGGAGGACATTTTGGAGTTGATACAATAGCTCAAAAAATCATTCATGCTGGATATTATTGGCCCACCTTGTTCAGAGACACTCACGAATATGTAAGGAAATGCCGAAGTGGTCAAATCTCTAGTGGAAGAAAGAGAAAACCAGCTTTCCCTTTGCAACCAGTGAACATTGAACAACCTTTAGAGCAATGGGGATTGGATATCATTGGGGAAATCACTCCACATTCATCCAAACGACATAAGTATATCCTTACCGCCACTGATTACTTTACTAAGTGGGTTGAAGCAATTCCTCTGAAGACAAAAAACTCTAAGGCGATTATGGAATTCATAGATCAATTCATTTTTACCAGGTTTGGTGTCCCAAATGCTGTTGTTTTTTATAATGCATCTTATTTCTTTGGAAATTCTATGTTTGAGTTCGCTATCAGAAGAGGGTTTAAATTGAAATATTCTGCGAATTACTATCCCCAAGGTAATGGTTTAGCAGAATCCACAATAAAAATCTTATCAAAATCATTAAGAGAACTATTGAGCAAAATCATAAAAACTGGCATAAATCTTTGATATTTGCACTATGGGCTGACAGAATAACACAAAAGGCTTCCATAGGTACTTCTCCATTTAGTCTAGTATATGGGAAGGAAGCTGTCATACCAACCAATTTAGTACTTCCATCTCTAGCTTTAGTGCAGTTTATTGAAGAAAGTCCCTCATCTTCTATTCAACTAAGACATGATCAAATTTTAAAATTAGAAGAAGAAAGGGAAAAAGCTAGAATTATACATGCAAAACATCAACAAATTATCAAGTCATCTTTTGATTCAGCTTCATCCAGTTCAAAGCAATTACAAGTTGGTGATCTAGTTCTGAAATGGGACAAAGCCCATGAGGATAAAGGAAAACACACTAAGTTCCAGAAAATGTGGTTCGGACCATTTCAAATCAATGAGAAGATAGGCCCTTCCACTTTAATATTGCAAGATCTATTAGGTAAGAGAGATTCTCTTCCTGTTAATGGCTTTATCTTGAAAAAATTCTTCAATTGAGGAGGTAACCCCTTCTCCCTTTGTAAATATTCAATTTTCAGCAAAATTTGTGTTCATAGTTTTTAGGATTATTGGAAAATAAAGTTGTAAGATGTCTTCCATTAGCCTTTTCTATACAGAAAACGTTTCTCAAAAGAAATAGTTTTGATATTTACTTTTAAAATGGAAACCTTAAACAAAAGGAAAATTTCTAGGAAATTATTTATATTTAGATTTTGAAGCCCCATTTTATTTTTGTGAAATCTTCTCAAGATTTAGAATTATTGTAAATTTTAATGTTTTCCAATGGCCAAAAAATGGTTATCAATACAAAAATAGAAACAGATTCAATCTTAGCATCTTCAACTCTTACCCTGTCATCCATGCTCTCTTAAGGAGAAGATTGTTCATCCCATCCATCAAAGTTTATGATTACTCATAGTGTAATTCTAAAATATATTTGATATAAAAGATAAGGGGTCTTATTAAAAGCATGCTTACCATGATCATTGGGGAATATTTCAACTAACATTACCAATACTACATACCAAAACAAGGTAATGGCTTATAATTATAAGACAAGGTGTCTCATCATGAGCTAGCTTGTTCAATTAAATTAAAACCAGTGAATGGCATTATCAAACAGTTGGCCACCAAACTAGGACAATGGATTTTTATCTTGCAAAATAAGAAAAAAGAAAAGTGATACAAAATATGAAGGCATGTTTTTAGATTCATTCTTTTAATTATGCTCTGAAATGGATGGGATAATGAACGATTAAATGGTTAAAAGGTATCCCTGTCGAGACTATAGACGTTTGCTGGGAGCAGAGGCTCTACCTATGACAAAGGAGTCATTATAAAGCTAAGTTGGAAAAGTTATTTGTTTTATCATTATCAACCAATTAAGGCTAATTTAAAACTTAGAATGTATTTAATTTTAAAAAGAGAAGAAAATAGCAGAAATAGCTATTATTATATTCAGAATTTATATATACCTAATTATATTAGAATTCTCCTCTTAGATAAGATTTCTATATAAAGAAAGTTTAAGTATTTCAACATTTTTCATAGATAACTGTTTCTCCTAGTGAATCGCCAATTGTTGTGCTTTACAACAACCCCCCCGTTCATAAAATTTTTCTTTCTACCTATAATATGAAATGGGTCCCCTTTAAACATAGATGTGTGAATAAATTGGTATCAACTCATTTAGAAAATCCTTGATCAAAAGGTCCAATGGAAATGTTATATTATAAACCTTTTGAACTATAATGAAATCAGTCTTATGAATAAATATAAAATTCTTTATTATTGCAAACTAGAAAGTCAGAGGCTTCCCTTAAAGATTTAGCTAATTCATATTTGCACAGAATAGCAGCACGTGAGAAAATTCTTTCATACACTGATGTAGTGCGATGGGCAGTAGAGGAGATCTCGGTTTTAAACAGAACATTTTGCACAGTTGACGGAAGGATTTTTGGCTCATTTCAGCTTGATGACTTAAGGAAAATGTATCACTTACCCGAACCTCAAAAGAAATACAAAAAAGCCTTTCTTGAAAAGTTCACAAGCAAGAATGATACTGAATCGGCCCCAATTTGGGAGTGGAGACAGAACCTCGCAAGGCACAAACATGAATCCTCAGATAAGTACTCTGTAGATTGATTATGTTCTCCTTACTGTTATGTCGGAGCAATGATGTGTAGAATTTGGGGATTGCATGATTCTGCAAAGTTCACTATTGAAATGGTTCCTTTAATGGAAGCGACAGTTAACAGTGAAGTAATGGATTGGACAAACATATTGTCAGATAAATTAGCCACTGCAATTCTTGAATTTAGAGAAAAAACTCGCGCGACTGACAGGTCCATTCCTCCCTTTTATTATAGTGCTTATATTTTAGATACTCTTTGTTTCAATTCTGAATTTCCTGTACTTGGGTGGAGATGGACTTCACAAGACCCCATGCCAATCCACATTTATCACCCAAAGTTATGGAAGGCGCAGTATAAGGACCACTTGCACCAAATTTGTAATGGTTTCATGTTACCTATCTATTATGCCATTTTTGATAAGCCTGCCCCAAAGATTTCCACGGAAGTAGAGGTTGACCTAACCGCTGTAGGAAAATGGTTCGGGGAAGACAAGTTCACATACATAAGGGTTTTTGGTAGCCTTGCAAGACCTCATGTCCTTCCTCTGTATGTACTTGACAAGTTGTTAGCCCGAGAATTGGCTTACCAAATAACAACAGCAGGAACATCCAAGACTCTTAGGACTTCTAAAAAGCAGGCTTGGCCTACTTTTCCTTTGAGATGTGGTGTTTATACTCTACACGACTACAAGCATGTAGATAAGGAGGCAGAAAAAATAAACATGCTCAATCTTGCAACCATTCCTAATAGGCAATTCGATTCAAGGAAAGTTTCCTATACTGTGCTTGAACAAGCCAAACTTATGAGGTTTGATCATGAAAAAATGAATTTGATGACCTGTTTTCTTCGGAAAAATCATTATTCTAGGTACAAACGCTGGCCAAAATGAGATATAACGATGAAAGACTAGTAGAATTTAATAGGCTAAGGGAACAGAGGTTGCAAACTCTACCTCTAGACTTATTAGCTACTACCCCGACAACCCAGTCAAGCGAGCCTGAATAGTAAATTATTGATAAACCTCCTGCTGTAGAGAAGATTCTTGAAAGAGGAAAGGAACCAGAACAGGAGAAAGAGCAGGAGAAAGAGCAGAAAAAAGAACAGGACAAGGGGAGCGAGAATATCAATATGGATACTCAAATTGATCCCAAGCTCCTCCAAGAATGGCAACAATTTGACTCTATTAAAAGCAATCTGGAAGGTCCACAAGGTGCCAACACATCCAAATGAAGGAACCAATGGCCTACCCACTAGCATGGATGTAGAAATGATTCAAAAAAATCCATCCAATCAAATTATTTTGTAGATAGAAGACATACCTCCATTAGATGTCTTTTACAGTCCCAAACACAGGGTTGTAGTGAAAAGACAAAGTAAAAGGAGAAAACTTGATCAATCTTCCATGTTTCCAGCATAAATAGAGACAGCTAATGTAGTGTGGAAAGAAGAGTTTAACCCTTCCGATGACCTTACAAAACTTTCTCAGTATGTCGGAGCTTATTTGGCAGCCACTATAGATAAGGCATCGGAAGTAAGTAATCTAGTTAAAGAAAAGGACCAAGCAATTATTTCGTTGGAGTCACAGTTGTCCAAAGCACAACAAAAAATTGAACAGTTGGAACAGCAACTATCAACATAGTAGCAGATAAACAATCAATTGAATAAGCAATTGCTTGAGGAGAAACAAAGGATAGATTGAAGCGCAATACAAAAGTAAAAGGAATTATCTGAAACATTGGCCAGAATAAAGACAATGAATGAACAAATGATGAAAACGAAAGACGAGCAAATCGCTCAGCTGTCACATCAAGTAGAAAAGTTCAAGAGTCTTCCGCAACCAACAGATTTGAAGTCTAAAGCTCTACAAATCAACAAAGCATTGGTTACACACTTAAGACTACTATGTCATAACATTTCTTAGGTTGATCCCCTTTGTGATATAATTGCATCAATAGTTGAAAAATTAGTTGATGGTAGGCAGGATTTAGAATAGGCCGATGAGACTCTAACTAACTTTCTTGCTTGGCAAGACACCAATGAAGGGCAGGTCGCAAATTTGCCTCAAATTCTAGAGTCACACAAGGAGATCCTTTTCTTAGAATGATAGTCATAGCTAATGAAAGCAGAGAGAGAAATCTCAAGATGCAGATTATCTACAAGTAATTTAATTGAGTTAATCAATAACACTCTTTATCTGTCTAACATGATTTAGCAATGCACTCCACGTAAATTGCCATCAGCCAAAGCATTGAAACAAGCATGCAATCAAGAATTGGAAAAAAATGGAAAATTAATTGCTGGCATCCAAAGTTTAACTATACCTATTGGTTTTTCTTAGTAAAACCATATAGTCAAAGGGCCACCCTCAAATGTTTAACCGATGCGATCAGTTGTATCATTCCCAAAATCCAAGATGCCACATACGCAGCTCAAATACATTCTCGTCTCACTCGTCCTCCAGAATTGGAACCGATGCTTGCAATCTACCAGCTCAAATCAAAAGGAGATCATCCGAAACAATGAATCATGCTGCTGACTGCAAAGAAACCTATTGTTGAGAAGATACTCATGATTTAGTTGTACCAATTAATAGCATTTTATTTTTGTAATTAGTTAGCTTAATTAGTATTTATATACCCTTTCATGCATTTAGAAAGGGTCCTCAGTTTTTGTATAAACTCAAATCTCGAAGTTGCACTATTGTGCTTCTAGTATATTTTTTTATAAAGACAGGGCCAGTATTCCAAATTTTAACGAAGAAAGCTTTGATGGGATGTGCACTATTGCCTTAATGTGAAAGTGTTTCTATGTTGGAAAAAGGAATTTGAATGCGATTGATATCAGGAGTGATCCAAATAACATATGGTACTATTATCTATGATCTTGTTTCATTCTTTCATGTGAATCATGATTTGTTTAATCTTGCTATCATTGGATATATGTATGTGTTTTTGATAGCAGTCCTTATATTTTTCACTATTGAATTTAAGGAGTGTTATTCTTTCAGTCATATATGTATCAGTGATATATAAAGGATAGTGTAATAACGTTTTAATGATTACTTTGTTCAACTACTTGAACAAAGTAATTATCATATGAATAAATGTCTTTGTTTATCAATAAAAGTCATCTATATGCCTGTTTGTGGATAAAGATTATCAAACGTTACACTAAAAGCAGAAATTTCCCGATATAGGATAGTTATTCATATTTTTACTTTTTAGATTAAATCATTCATCCATTATCATTATATTAGAGAACCACCCAAATATCCATCCCCTTTTATTCATCATTGGGAAATTGGTCCCATTATTTCCAGTCAGAGCCACCACACCAAACGGAAAAGGAGTTGCCTTTAAGGTCTAGACCGGGTGGTTTTCCCCGATGTTGTTGCAATTATTTTCGAGGCATCAACATGAACTAATAGAGAGTTAACATCCAGTTGGTGCACTAATGCATTCACTAGTGCTACTCCAGTTAACTGAGATTCCCTCATCAGAAACTCATGCATGTTGATTCTGAGAAAAACCTAGTTGAGACTAGAGTGTAGGGAAAGTGTACTATCAGTTGTGTGATTTACTGGGTTGTATAGAATGCATGCAATCAGGAACTAAAGCTAGAAGGGACTGCTTAGTTTTGGATGCACTAGATTCCCATTAATATGGGCTATTCATCCGTAGGAATTGTGCAAGAAAATAGGGGTGTAGTGGCCAATCTAGGGTGCTAGATTAGACTAGATTCAATATCAATCAAGGTAGGTAAACTTAGCGGCACGTCTCTAAAGTCTATAGACATAAAAGGATCTCATCTACCTAACTAATTCTCTACTGTGATAGGCTACAACTCTCCTTTACAGGAGATTGAAATATGTTTCCTCTCACACCTTAACACTCAGATCATCTAATTTAACTAATTGTTCTAAAGAAACAGTGTGTTACTAGTCTGAGTTTTCAACCCTCTTACAAGCATATCATTCAAAAAAGCTCTTTCCAGCTAACACACTAAACATTCATGAAAACCAAAAGCTATTTTAAGCACACTGAAATTTTAAATGCATGAAAACAGAGTCCATAGAGATACTTCGAAATCCAATGATCGATCAAATCTTTTACAAGATATTGTTCAATGATCTGGCAATCGAATTCTCAAGCTATAACCATGAATATTACTTGCAAGAACTTCTAATCAAATCAATAAACTCATAGGAAAGAAAATAACATTAAACAGTATTCACACTATTCAGATTCAAAAACGCTATGGAAATGAAAATAGAAGTATACCAATCTCCACGTAGGGCCCATCCACACTTCAATGACACACTTAGGAAACTTCAAATGATGAAAATGTTAATGCATAAGCACTGTAATGGTAAAACGATGCCTGGAATTAAGATCTGGAAATCAAAATCACATGCAAGAGAAATGTTCTGGAAACAATACACAAGAACAACAACCGTTCTGGACAATACAATATGTAGTCTTTTATCTTCTTGTCTCCTATCCTATATTCACTAACTTTCCCTCTATAATCGAATGTACATACATTATGCAGATGTTTCTGCTTTTACAAAAAGAGTGATTTTTGTATTTTCTAATCTTGACTGATTTCCAAAGAAAAACGAAATCAATTTAGGAAACTCTGGCTTTTTGCTGCGTTTGTGACCAAAAAGGCTGGGTTTGACCAGCATTGACCATGTATCCAGGAGATTTAGATGCGTTGTTGAATAGATCTTCACCATGTATGTACATTCCAGACCACGTTCCTATCCTTTGTTTTGATTTTCCTGCCATGCCACATGTCACATCATAAACCATTTACAGGAAGTCATGACATCCTGTAATTTTGTTGAAATTTTCTAATTTTTAACATAAACATTCACAAATTAAATTTAATGTAGAATAACAACTATAATGCTTTGATTAATCAATTTCAATGGACTATGAGGGGTTTATGGGAGAAAAATATAGACAAATGATGGATTTCTAGAAGAAAAGGATGGCAATGAAATGGTACCAACATCTCCCCCAAGCTCAATGATTTAGCATGTCCTCATGCTAATACTGATGTGCTCCCTTTATACTCTGTTCCTACTTGTGCCTCTACCACTTGTAACAATGCATCTATATTCCTTTGAGCTTGGGAATTCTTCTGAGCGTGGAGCTCATGTTTCAAATTCTTGTATTTTTCCTTGAGAGATTTCATTTGAGTATACCATTTTGTTGCCCACTTGGAAATGTCGTTTTGTTCAGTCTTGAGTTCTTTGATTTGCTCCTTCAGCTTCTCATTTTTCTGCTGAGTCTTCTTGCTCTGAGCTCTCAACATTTCATTCTCCTTCTTGATGACCTTCTCTAGCATGTTTTCCTCCATCAATTCCTCTTTTAGATTTTCAATTTGTTTTTCTAACCTCCTTTGTTTCTTGTTTGCAGATGATGGCTCTTTCCCTTATCCATTGTTACTCTCGACTTCCATTTCGGCTTTCGGTCCTGGCTATGAATTAGAACTACTCTCAATGTCCATCGATGCATTTGCATTTGACTCTGGTTGATCATATTATGTTTGGTTCTTTTGTATTCTCCTTGATCTTCTTGTATAAGTAGTGAAAATTTTGTCTTGCTCAATTTTCTGGGCAGCTTCTTACCTCATCCTTCTAGTCCTTACACTATTGCTGTGTGGAGGAACATTGCTTGACTTGCACACAAGGATTTTCTCATCAATATAAAGCATAAACTCCGATTTCTCTTGTTGTTCTTGTTCATCTTCTCCATCTTTGATTTGATTAGCAACCCCAAATTCTTTCCATGCTTTTCCCCTCCTCTGCACTTCAAATTCAATTAGAATTTTAATCAACCCAAAATGATACAAACTTTTATCTTCATTACCCTTTTGTTTCTGAATAGTTTTTCACATCTTAGTCAAACGCTGTAAGAGGAAATAGGGTAGACTAATGGTGCATTTCCCTTTTAAGTGAAACAGTAGTTTGACGTGATATAGATATACTATGCAGTAACAACCTTCACACGTAAAAAATTTCTGAATAATGTACACCATTTCATCCCATGGGTGCATCAGCCAGCTTCTAGGGACACCCGTTTTCCAGTTGACAGAGGAAACCCTCGACCTAGACATAAACTGAGTCCATGATTTTTCCTTAAATTGTTTTGTTTTGAAATATTTTTCTCCTTTTGGACTGATTCCCAAGGTTTGTGCTATGGTATCTTCTGAAATCCTAAAATAGAAGTTGCCTATCAATGCTTTCTCTCCATTAAATGTAAATGCAAACTGCTTGGTCACTTCTTCATTGTTCCCATTAAATTTCTCTAGGAAGGATAACCATTGCTTTTCCCTTAAAATCATAATACAATCATCATGATATTGGGAACTATCAAATGTCTTAGGCTTTTCTCTATTAGTCATTTTGAAAAAGAAACTCCTGTTCTAACCCTTTTTGTTTATGCTCAATAATTCAACAAGTGTCTCTTGATTTTTTACCTCTGTTATGCGCTCCACTCAACCGACCTGGTAGCGCCCTCTGTTCTTGGGGTCTCCTTCTTCAATTTCTTGGGCAACGACCGGATTCACGTCCTCGGATTATGGGCAGAGGTAGAAACTCGTGGTGAGCTTATTTACTATGCTCTCCCATTGTAGCGCCTGCTATCTCAGCCTTCTTTGAAATCACAAAGTTTGAATCACTAATATGGTAATGCCCTTTTACGAACTGAGAGTTTTATGAAATGAGACTTAAAAACCGACCTTACCCAAATTACTATAATGCTAATGCAGAGCGCATTCACATCATAGAGGCAAATGAGTTGTACTGGTTTGCATAGGTACAATCATGAGAACGCCATATACATATAAGGAGTGCTGGAGCGATGATAACAGATAGATGTTGCATGAGTCGACTTGGGTCAAACAATCATTTTATAACTTGGCCGATTCAAAAATGAATGAAATCATTTAACACTTGTCTCTCCAATGATTCACCACTTTTCCATTAGTTGTTGCTACTTGGCCGATTAGGAAGATGATGGATAAATGATAAGGTTTGATGGCTGATTCAAGAATGTGGAGTTAATGACAAGGTTTGAAGGATGGTGTAGGAAGATATTTAAAAATCGTAGGAGGAATATGGCAATAGGCTAAAGTGTTTTGGGAAATGATAGAAAAGTTGAGTAGTCAGGAATTTTATAAGGGTGATGGGTATACGGGTGTTTTTGAAATTGATCATAAGCAATCATAATCATCATATTTAACACTAAAATAATTCAAGAATTTTAAATGTTAAAAATAAAAATTACAACAATACATTACACTTTGTTGGTTGACCAAGAGTTGAGTTGGCATGCACAGGTAGGACTGATCTTCATTATCTAGAACAGGTCCCTTTTGAGATGAAATTGGATATAACAGGTCCCTCTGAAATCTGAAGAATGTTGTGTGTACAGCTTCTTTGAAATCTGAAGAATGATGTGTGTGCAGCTTCCTTGATCTTTGGTGTTGATGTAGCCTTGATGATAAGAAACCTTTAACAGGTCCCTTTGATGTTTGTTGAACAGATCCCTCTAATATGGTACTGGTAACATAGTCTTCTGAACAGGTCCCACTGCATATTGCTTGAACAGGTCCCTTTGATTAGAAAAAAGACAAAAGCAACTCCTTTATTGAAATACTGAAGTGCTGAAACAAATTCTTTGAAGATTTAAAAATGAGGAGATGAGATAAGGAAAACAAAAATGCTGATGCTTCTCCCCCACTAAAGCTTTGACTTGTCCTCAAGTCATTATTGAAGCGATGAACTAAACAATAAACAAATAGAACAAGGAATTTTTACCAGCCAAAGAATTGGTTTTCAAGTAAGAATTCCGGGTTAGAGTGTGCCAGAGTCTAGTTTTCACATCTAAACCATTATTATATTTTTTTAATTATATTTATTATATATATATATATATATATATATAATATATATATATATATATATATATAAATTGAAATGAAATGAACTAAGGTAGAGATATCACAGCTGAAGGCTGCAATATCTCAACCTCCCTTCACTGAGATACAGTTTGAAGAAAATCCTCCTTGCTGATGGGCTTATGATAGAGTTTCAACCTATGTCCATTGACAAGAAAGGGGTGGCCTTCTCCATGAATGGTAATAAGCTTGACTGATCCATTTTCATAAACTTAAACTATTTCATATAGGCCCATCCAATGTGTGGTAAATTTGGCTTTATGATCTCTGAATTTAGAGTCAAAGAGTAAAACCCACTCTCCTTCTTTGAATTGTTTCTTTTTGATGTGTGCATCATGCCACTGCTTCATTTGTTTCTGCATTAGGAGTGTTGTCTCCTCTGCTTGCTGCCTGATTTCATCCAGTAGGTTCAATTGTTGAATTCTCTCTTGTTGGGCTTCATTGAGATCAATTGCTAAAACTGCAGCCATCTTATAAGTATGTATTTGAAATTCAATAGGAAGCATTACCTCTTTTCCATACACCAACTGATATAGTGTAAATCCTGTAGTGTTCTTCCACGTGATTCTATAAGCCTAGAGTGCATCTTTGAGTTTCTTTTCCAAATTCTTTCTGTTCATTGCTACGGTCTTAGTGATAATTCCTTCGAATGTTTTATTTGTGGATTCCACCTGGCCATTGGCCTGTGGATGGTAAGGTGTACTTTTTCTGTGCTTGGTTTGATATTTTTCTGTGATGTCTTTAACTAGCTTTGAAGTAAACTGAGTACCTTGATCTGTCACTATCTCCCTTGCTACTCCATACCTTACAAAAATTTCTTCAAAAAGGAAGTTTACCACTGTTTGTTCAGTTGCCCGGACTAGTGCTTTGGATTCAGCCTATTTTGTCACATAATCAATACATACTAGGATGTACTTTTTACCTTTGGAACTTGGATTGATGGGTTCTATGAAATCTAGAGCCCATTTTTCAAATGGCTCTAAGTGTACTTGAGGCTGAAGTGGCATTTCATCTGTAGCTATTGGTTTACCCATTCTTTGACAGTTATCACAACTCTTCACATACTTCTTGGAATCCTTAAAAATAGATGGCCAGTAGTATCAAAGACTAAAATCTTGAATGCTGTTCATTTAGTTGCAAAATACCCACCACATGGTTCATCATGGAAAGATTTTAAAATATCAATTATTTCATCATTTCTTACACATCGTCTAATAATCATATCATAACCAGTGTAAAATAAATCTCCATTAACCCATGACTATTGAGCACTTTGTTTGATTAGCCTCTTCTTTTCCTTTGGAGTAAAATATGGAGGTGTTCTTCCTGTGGACAAATAGTTGGCCAAGTCAGCATACCACGGATTCACTATTGAAATTGCAAATAGATTTTCATCTAGAAAAGAATCTTCAACTAGAACAACCTCACCTAGATTTTGCAGTCTAGAAATAAAATCTGCCACCTGATTCTCCTTATCTGGTCTATCTAACACTGTGATATTAAATTCCTGTAATAATAACAGCCATCTGGTAACTCTACCATTAGTTACTAGTTTATTAATTAAATACTTAATGGCAGAATGGCCAGTATGTACAAAAACCTCATAACCAGTTATTTAATATCGGAATTTATTCACAACATGTATGATTGCAAGCATTTCTTTTTCAGTGACTGTGTAGTTTAATTACGCAGGTGTTAGATTTTTACTAATGAAATAGATGGCATAATGAAAGGGCTATTCTTTTTGGCCTAATGAGGCACCTACTGCAGTATCAGATGCATTTGTAAAGATGTGAAATGGTAGGTTCTAGTTAGGTCCTTTTAAGACTAGTGTGGTTGATAACTTTTCTTTGAGTGTTTCAAATGCTTGCTAACAATTCTCATTCCAATTGAAAGGTGTGTCTTTTGCTAGAAGCTTAAACAAAGGTAAAGCTATTTTACTAAAATGTTTAATAAACCTTCTGTAATAGCTTGCATACCCAAGAAAACTTCTTACCTCTTTTTGAGTGTTCGGAATTGGTAAATTGACAATGATATGGATTTTTGATGGATCAACTTTAATGCCTTGAGAAGAAATATAGTGTCCTAATACTATCCCTTCATTTAACATCATAAAACAATTTTCATTGCTTAGGGAAAGATTAGCTTCAATACATCTCTTCAAAACTTTTTCAAGATTCTCTAATTCATGCTCAAATGAATTACCATACACTAAAAAATCATCCATGTAAACTTCAACACAATCATGAATTAAATCAGCAAAAATAGCTAATACAGCTCTCTGAAATGTAGTTGGAGCATTGCAAATTCCAAATGGTAAAACATTATAAGTATAAGTTCCCTAGGGACAAGTAAAAGTGGTTTTGTCCTGGTCCTCTAAGGCTATCCTGATCTGGTTGTAGCCACTGAAACCATCAAGAAAAGAGAATGATGATTTCCCAGCTAATGTGTCTAGCACTTGGTCAATAAATGGTAGTGGGAAATAATATTTGAGGGTTTCTTTGTTCAATTGTCTGTAATCAACACAAATCCTCCACTTGCCATTTTTCTTGGGCACTACAACCAATGAGGATACCCACTGACTGTCAGACATAAGATAGATAAAATTGACTTTCAACAGTTTTTGTAATTCCTCTCTAACAATATCCTGAAGCATGATATTCATTCGTCTCTGTTGTTTCCTCATTGGTTTGATATTACTATCCGTATAAATGTGGTGAGTGCATGTTTCAGGGTGAATTCTGTGCATATCGGTGTAGTCCCAAACAAATGATTTATGGTATTTTCTCAATAATTGTATTAATTTTTCCTCTTGAGATGAGTCTAGGTGAGTGCCAATATTCAAAGTTTTTCCTAGACTAATCTCTACGGTCTTGCTCTATGTGTTTGTGATAGATTGGATAGGAAAAATGTTCTGAAATTTTGTTTGCAAGGAATGAATGGTGCATGTTTCCTAAAAATTTTGTGCCAAAAGTTCATCTGCAGCATGGTATTGGTCATTTCTCAATTCTTTGGAAATATCAAGTTGAGAAAGGGACAATTCTACCAAATCATCATTACTATGTTCTTGAAAATCATAGATTTGGTTGATGCTGAAAACAGATTGAACTTCTGCCTTATCATTGTATTTATCATCAAGCCATAAATTGTGTGCTACTATTGGTGATTGTGCTGATGGGTAAAGAGTGAGTTGTTTTCTTTCAGTTCCTCATGAAATGATCATTTTACCTGATCTACATCCTATGAATGCATCAGCAGTTGCTAACCATGGTCTACCAAGGATGATAGGGTGTCCTCCTAAATTGGATTTTGGCTAAAGAACTAAAAAGTCCACTGGATACTCCCAAGAGTCCAGTGAAACAATTATGCCCTCTAAAATCCCTTCAGTAATCACTTTAGACCTATCAACGAGTTCTAGAACAATTGTTGTGTGCTGCAAGTTTGTGAGCTGGAGTGTTTTCATTGTTTCAAGAGTCATCACATTTATTGTGGCCCCAAGGTCAATTAAGGTGTTTGGAATATGTATGTTGCTAATGATTGTAGTGACTCTGGGAATACCAAGATCAACATACTTTTCCATTGAAATGGTGTTTGTCATAAGGCCAGCTAAATGTCCAATAACATGAATAGTTTGTGGATCAACTCTTTTCCTGGTAGGGTTCTTAAGGCACGGTTCTTTGATGGCTTTAATATATATGGAATATCTTTTATGGCTTGTAGTAGTGGAATTTTTATATAGACATTCTTTATCTCATCTGAAACATCAAATTGTGGTATAGACATGGGAAGTTTTGTTTGGACCAATCTATATGGAAAAGGTGGTGGATGCAACGGTTGCATTTGTTTATTTTTTATGTCATCATTTTGTTTCCTTTGAATTGGAGTTTCATTTTCATTTTCTTCATTTTCTTCTTGTTTATCAGTTGTTGGAGATTCTTTGTGAAGTACCTTACCAGACCTCAAATTGATATTTTTCACAGGTAATGTGGGATATGATGGTCCCTCATCTACATTATAAGCTGGTCTCTCTGCACTGTTATTTGGATTCGGTACAGGTTGAGCAGAAATTTGAGTAGGTTTAGCAGGTTGTTGGTTACATGGAAGTTTTAATTGTGATGGATTTATTGGTGGAGGAGCATGCAATGCTTGTTGAGTGGGTTGGGGTTGATGTGAGTAAACAACTTGCTGCTGAGGATATTGCTGATATGGTTGAGGATATGGTGAATATGGCTGATGATATTGTTGATATGGTTGTGAATATGGTTGGTATGGTTGAGGATATGGTTGATATTGTTGAGAGTATTGCTAAGATGGTCTCCATTGTTGTTGTGGGTATTTTTGGTGCTGCCATGGCATGGATACATTCCACGAATTCTGAGCATACATCTCATCTTGTGTAGGAAATTGCAAATTCTGGTTTGGGAACATACCATGAGGTGGAGGTCTTGGTTGGCATGGTCTCTTTGGGCCCATGAAATACACATTATCCATATCTGTGTTAGCTGCCACATTACAATTCTACAAAATCTTGACTTTAGAGCAATGAAATATATCATGATTTTCAGTACAAAAGGCACAAACTTGAACGTTTTCTAATGGGCAGTGTTTTAAGGCATGTTTCTTCTAGCATTTTGGATAAAAGACAACCATTATTTGATCTTCCTCTTCTTGTATTTTCTTCACTTTGAGAGTGTCAATTTGAGTTCCTAAGGTACTCAATAGATCTGTTTTGAATTCCTCTAACAAATTTCCTGTTTCAGCACTTGTGACACTGTCTGAAGCAGATTTTGTGGCTTTGGATGATATGGTTCTTTTTCCAATTTTGGCTTTGCTCCTACAATACTTTTCACATAAATCAGCAATTTATTCAAAAGGTAAGGTGGAAATATCACCTTTTCCCATCAAATTAAGATCATCTAAGTATTCCTCTCGAATGCCCTTCAAAAATATTGTTCGAATGAGATCAAGAGTCATGGATCGATGTTTTGACTTTTGTAAATTATAAGCAAATCGTTCCAAGTAGTCCTCTAGATTTCCATCCTCTTGTTGATTCATCCTAAAGATATCATCTTTAGAATCTTTCGATCTACAATAAGGTTGGTATTTCTTTAGGAATATTCTTCTCATGCCATCCCAATCAGTTATTGCATGCTCACCAAGTCCCATGAACCATCTTAGTGCTGATGCTTTTAATGTTGCTGGGAAGAGCCTAAGCCTATGGGCATCATCTGTGTAACCATATGTTTGACATACAATGTCAAACTCAAACAAGAACGAATCTGGATCTTTTGAAGCCATGCCATAAAAGTTTGGTAACACAGAAGGAGGTATGTTTTTCATTTTTATTTCCTCATCATGTTTGTCTGCTGGTTCATGAATAGGAAATTTAAAGGTTGACTCTTCCTCCTCTCTTTGATCTTGTTGTTGTTCAGGAGTGGGTCTTCTTGCTGATCCTCCTCCTTCCTCAACCATTTTGATAGATTCCTCTGGTGATTTAATTGCTTGTTCAGTGTCACTTGTTCCAAAGAGAAGATGTTCTAAAGATTGTTGAGTTATTTTTCTAATTTCTCTTTTTGTAGAGGATTCAGGGAGATGTTTCTTCTATGATTCGTGTTCCAATAGGATTTGTCTCTCAACAAGTGTAAGTCTTTAGCCTAATTTGTGTTTATCCTCTAATTTTTGTATGGTGACTTTCTCAGCTGGTGTTGTGTGTTCAATTTTTCCTAAAGGGTCTGCCCCTAGTGGTAGGTTAGTTTTTGGATGGGGGGTTTTTATGAATCTACCTTTATTATCTCTAGATCTAGGCATAAGCAAACATGACTTCTAAAATGACAATTAAAATCAAATCTATGTTTTGTTTTTGTTTGTTTTTTTTTGTTTATTTTATTTTATTTATTTTGTTTTTTTTCAAAATCCTCTAACTTCGCCTCCCCGGAAACGGTGCCAAAATGTAGTGGCCAACCTAGGGTGCTAGATTAGACTAGATTTAATATCAACCAAGGTAGGTAAACTTAGAGGCACGTGTCTAAAGTCTATAGACATAGAAGGATCTCATCTACCTAACTAAGTGTCTACTGTGACAGGCTACAGCACTCCTTTACAGGAGATTGAAATATGTTTCCTCTCACACCTTAACACTCAGATCATCTAATTTAACTAAATGTTCTAAAGAAACAACGTGTTACTAGTCTACGTTTTCAACCCTCTTACAAGGATATCATTCACAAAAGCTCTTTCCAGCTAACACACTAAGCATTCATGAAAACCAAAAGCTCTTTTAAGCACACTGAAATTTTAAATGCATGAAAACGGAGTCCACAGAGATACTTTGAAATCCAATGATCGATCAAATCTTTTACAAGATATTGTTCAATGATATAGAAATCTAATTCTCAAGCTATCACCATGAATATTACTTGCAAGAACTTCTAATCAAATCAATAAACTCACAGGCAAGAAAATAACATTAAACGCTATTCACACTATTCAGATTCAAAAACGCTATGGAAATGAAAATAAAAGTATACCAATCTCCACGTAGGCCCGTCCACGCTTCAATGGCGCACTTAGGAAACTTTAAGTGATGAAAACGTTAACGCATAAGCACTGTAATGTGGTGAGCTCCAGTATTGTAGCAATAATGCTACAACTCCTGGGGCTTCCTGTCTCTCATTTTATCAACCCGGTAGTTCGTACAAACTTGGAAGCGACGGTGCTGTATGCACAAGTACTAGCTCTTGTCGCAGCTGTCACTTGATCAGCTGGCACAAGTCTGCTAGGGCTCAAGCCAACTTCTATGGCTCACAGAAGAAGCTTTATTAATGATGGACGAAAGCTAGCTCAAAGAAGACTAGTCTACTTGACAAAAATGAACTGAAAGTAAATCAAATCATGTAAACCTAGGAAACCCTAATTTAACTAGTCTAACCTCTATAATGCAATGAATGTGAATGAAACTTCTACCAATGCTGCTACTACCTCTAATAAGTGTAAATGCACGGATCTAAACTACTTGCATCATAAAAGACATGTTTTTGTACTTTTTCATTAAGTGGGTGGAATGATTGTGATTTTGTGCTTATCAGGGTTTGGTTGTGCAGATGGGATGGAGAAGGAAGGAAAATGTGGGACAGGTTGGGGAGGCTAGGAGAGGTCCCTAGGGATCCTTAACATCCATCCACAGAGGTTCCTCACATTCAGAAGCTCAGCAACCGAGTGAGTGGCCTCCTACAGGATGTCTGCAGGGGATCCTACAGGATACTCATAGGTTTCTACAGGATAGTCCTGTAAGTCTTCTACAGGATGTTCTGTGCAATTCTACAGGATGATTGGCCGTGGAGGTTTTGGGAGATGATGGAGTGTTGGAGTGGTAGGAAGAGATATGTGAGGTAGGGATGATGCTGGTGATGGCTCAGAAGTGGAGGAATGAGATGGGAAATGGGTGTAGGGAGTATGTTGAAGGTAAGGGGTTATGTCAATGAAAGGTTAGGAAATGAAGCTACGTGAGGAGTGGAAAACTTTGGGAGAGGACAGAACGAAGTGAAGGTCGAGGAGATATGTTTGCATGCGTGATCAAGATGGAGGAGATGGTAATGGAACAAGAAAGAGGAGTGTAAATGAAACAAATGGTTATGACTGTCACCAAACTGAAAATGCATCATTTAAATCCAAATAGCAGATTTTATTATGAGAATGCAGCAAAGACACATAAATATAAACAAGGGAGGTACTGGGCGCTTGAGATGGGCCCAACCCCAAGAACTACAGCCTCCCAAGAGAGATTTAGAGCTGGTTCAAAGCTGGATCCATCTTTATTAACCAAGAATGAAAAGTTACATCAAAACTGTCCACAAGGAGAGCTTGAGAAAGAGCTGAAAGCAAAACTAATCCATGGCCTACAAATCGAATTACAAACTAGCTAACTAATGGCTAAAACAAAATGACTAACTCCTAGCTAGCTAACCAAAAATGAATAACTACCAGCTAGCTACTGACTATCAAATGGCTAACCAAAATGAGGCCCTAAGCCCTCTTATTTATACAAATTGAGGACCCAACAGTCCTCCTAGAATTTAGGGACTTGGCTGCCCAAGACTTGTAGTTAACAACAGTCCAACTTGACTTGCTTGGCTGCCCTTTTGCTCATTGATTTGGTGGCCTTTGAACTCCGAGTTGATGGTGGAGAATTCGAGGTAAGGACCCATAAATGAGGGGGAAACCTTCCTACAAATCCTCTAGCTTGTTCTCCCACGAATTTGGCTGCCAAGTGCTCATTAAGACCTTTAATTTTGTCTCCATGTTGACCAACAAGGCTACACAAAGCACCCATTAGACTTGTTGGCATAATGACTAACCAAATTCACTCTATTAACATAAAAATAATAAAAAACATGCAATAAACAAATGAGAATGGTGGACTAAGCCAAATTAGGAGGTTGAATGAGCCCAAATAATTGCCCATTTTTGGGGCTCATCATCACCCCCCTGCTGAAAGTGTTTCTCATCCTCTGAGCAACCAATCTCTCTCCTTGTCTTTGATGGCCCTGATGGCCTCCTTGTCATGCCAAGCTTCTGAAGTGATGTCCTCTTCTCTGTCATGAAACCATGCTTCCTTGCTTCTTCCCACTACTTGCTCCTTTTCCTAAAGAATTCTAAGCTTGGGTATGATTGTGCAAGCATATTCAATCTGATGGTGGAAATGGTGGTGAAAGGAGATGGAACCAGTGGAGGATAGAAGAAAAGAGTGGTTGCATGCCTCCTCAACAGACTTCAAGCTTCAACTCCCTCTCCAAAATTGATTCTGGCCTGCCAAAGGCTTCTACAGGAAAGTCCTGTAGAAGGTTGAATCGTGACTAAATTGTGCCTGAACCTTGAAAGAAATGAGTGTTCATAGAGGGGATGATACAGTCTGTAAATTGAAGGCCAGAGTGGACATTTCCTTACTTGTTTCTACCACAAATTCTTGTTGGGGAGTCGAAATAGGTACCAAATTTACATCTTGACGGGAATGAAACATAACAGCATGTTGCAGCACTTCCTTATCAATAGATTCAATCTCAGCAGATAGCATCTATCCCTTCACGCATGCCTCTTCTGGTTGAACATGTTCCCTGATGGCAAGTTCAGGCTCAACTCCCTTCTGTTCAACCATCTCAACCTGTTCAAACCCCATTGGAAAACTAGGCACTGAACAACAGACATAAACAGTTACCAAAGATGGTTCAACCGGAACAGAACTATTCTTTGAACAAAGTAAGTGACCTTTCTGTAAAGAACTTGAAACAGAAACATCATCAATACTGGCAACTAAGGCTTCAGTGAGTTGAGGAGTAGATGGCTCTTGTACTGATGCAAAAGCAAAAGTCTCTTCATTTAAATCAGGTGTGTGAATCTCCCTATAAGGTGCATGGGCTACCTCTGTAACAGCTGATGGAAACACGTTATGATAATCTAACTCCATATGACGTCCAGAATGATCATCCAAAGGTTGCATAGGAGAATAATCTCTTGCTTCATCTTTGTTCAAATAACCAGCTTCTGTAACAAGCGTGCGGGACTCCTCTTCTTTGGTCTCCAACTCATTTGAGCATGTGGCACCTTCAGCAACCTTGGAAGGAAAAACATCTTCTTCCACATGTGCAGCCGCAGAACTTGGACCAAGTGAAGAAACTGGATCTGCAAATAAGTCCTCATAAAAAACAAGACCCATTTGCGAAGCATCACCATCACCAAATCTCTCATCAATACCAAACTAAGATCCCAAATAAACAATGTCTTCCACAGGGTCTTGCAGAGTAATTTTCTCTCGGGTTGTAACATGATGATCCACAAAATTTCCATGGTAAAAGGAGCTATCTGGCAACTCTAAATCATCAAGATCAAAAGTCTCCAGAAGAGTAATAGAATGATATGGTGTTGTTGATGCCTTTGGGTGAGCCTGATACGCGGGATAATTTCAAAAACTGGTAGAAAAACTTAGTGGAGGACGACAGGTTAACCAATTGTGCACACTTCAGTTGAGGATGTGGAAAGTACAGATGAACAACAGTTCATGAGTTTTAGCTGAGCCGTCTTTAATTGCTGCGTGATTTGTGGTGAGGTGGCAAAAACATGTACGCTGGCTTTTCGAACTACAGTGATGTTATGAATTGCATGTCTTCTTCTATTTGTTAATCAATTGATGCCCTGTGCACTGGAGTTCAACACATCTACCATTGCCTGTGTTTTTCAATTTCCACGTGAATGACTATCCACGC